>PVKS010020795.1:0-36239 GCA_004027875.1 Aplodontia rufa
AACCAGATCCACAAAAGTGACTGGCTATTGTCTAGACCTAGGGGTGGGTCAATCTAGTCTCTCCAAAGAGGCCCCACCCAACAAAGTCTGATCAGACCTCAGCCCCACCAGCTGGACTTCCTCGCACAGAACTGCAGAAGTGGTACCCTGGGAGTGCACAGAATGGAGAAAATACCACCTGAGAGTACACCCTAACTCATGCACCCATACTGCTGAGAAGAGAAACGGAGTCTTATATCAAGCAGCTTCAACCTTAGGCTGCTCCAACTGGTAGCTCAGAGCAACACAAAAACAGAAAGGGTTAAGATCCCCCACACCTTGTTCCATCATTACACAACTCAAGAAAAATTGGAAAGAGAGACTATTGAATATAGACAATGATGACTCATTGTGATCAAATATTTTGACCACCTCAGTGGAGACAGTTCTTTCAGTCTTCAACAGGATTTTGGATTTTTAAAATTTTTTTAAACATTTAATTTGGATAGAACACAAGATGGTGGAAATGAACTAGGCAGCTCTTCCCTGGTCTCTGCAGGACACTGACAAGAAGCAATGAATAAGGACAGAGAGGAGAGGTGGGTGACAAAATAAATACTATAAGACTCTATTTGGCATAGTTTAAACTTGGGAAGAATGGAGGTTAGGCAGTCTTACAGGAAAACAAACACAGAAGGCCCAAAGCCCCCAACTAAACCCTGGAAGTGAGGCAGGGTGGCACTGGAGACCAAAATCTTTGAAAGAACAAGCATTCTCTTGAGCTTGTCCACTTAAAGAAACAGTTGGAGGAACAAGTAAAACTTAAAGAATGGGGCTGGAGTGGTGGCTTGGTGGTTAGGGTGCTTGCCTGGCATGCACGTGTACGTGGGTTCAAATCCCAGCGCCACATACACAACAGAGTTTTGGAGCAATGAAAGCCACATGAAAAAAAAAACTAAAATAAAACAGATACCCTCTTTTTGTCTCTCTCACTATCCCTCTTAAAAAAAAATAAAGAGCAACGGTGTAACTGAAAAATCTTCATGAGAGTCAATATCGTGGATAGCCTGAAGCAAAGTACTGAGGGTAGGGCTGGAATTGTGTCTGTAGCCATCTTGCAGGTCAGGGTCTATAGCCATCTTGTAGTCCTGCCCAAGTCATTCTCCCATGGAATTAACATGGTGGGGGTTTTTCCCATGTCCTGACAGCAGCAAAATGAACAAGGGTGGAAGCAACTGTAGTGGACGCTCTTGGGAATCTGGCTGGAGGGAATTTCTTCAGGGACTCCTAAGGGTGGTGGATTGCTAAATCCCCTCCCCTCCCACTGTACCACAAACAGAAGGAAATAGAGAAAATGAGACCAGTTTGAGGGGCTGGCTCCAAGAAAGTACCCTGAAGCATGCAAAGGCCTGCTGAGATCTCAGAGTCATGAATCTGCTGCTTTCGTCCAGAGCTGGTCCACCCTCTCCCACTTGACTCAACAGAGGCCAGCTTTGTCCCTGCTGGGGGAGGACGGATTCATCAGTTCCAGATTACTGGAACTGGGGAGATGTTACACTTACCATCATAGCACTGTATCAAAGGGAGTTGGAGAGAATTCAGGGACACAAAGAATCACATTAATTGCCAGAGGATAGAGGTTGATACCAATCTTAAAAGGTGCCTGGAACTGCAGTGGGCCCCCGCACTGACAAACCAGAAGCAGCTGGTAGGAGGTCCAGAACAATTATAGATCTGACTTTTGTGCCCCTGCAACTTGCAACTTTGATCATATAAATACTATTAGCCAACACTGTAACTATAACCAACCTGAATGTATTTCATCTAATGGTTGTTATGGTTTGAATGTGAGGTATTCCCCAAAATCTCACATGTAATAATAATCCAGCAAGGCTGAGGTGAAAAAATTGGGTTATTGGTGCCTTAACCCAATCAGTGAGCTCATCCTCTGATAGGTAACTGTAGGCAGGCAGGGTGTGGCTAGAGGAGGTGAGTCATTGGAAGTGTGCCTTTAGGATATTTCGTATCTGGTAAGTGGAGCATCTCTCTCTGTTTCTTGGAGCCATGCCTTGACTTGCTTCCCTCTGCCACATATTTCCACCACAATGTTATGCCTCACTTTGAGCCCCCAAGAATGGAGACAGTAATCTATGGACTATGACCTCTGAAACCATGAGCCTCCAAATAAAGTTTTCCTCCTTAAATTATTCTTATTGGGTCTTTTAGTCACACCAATGAAAAAGTTGACTAAAAGAAGTTTAAAATATTAACTGGAATTCATCTTCCTGTGCTTATTTTCCTTGTGCTACTCAATAACTGCTTCTCTTACCCTCTATTCATCATCAAACATTATTCACTACCATTCCAAACAAAACTACTCACCTACCTATCCTTTTTACCTTGGTGAAAATTAACCTATCTTCACTTCTACCCCCTCTCCTTTTTACCTTGGTGTAAATTAACTTAGCTTCTCTTGCTCTCTCTCTCTCTGCTTCTCTCCGTCCATCTTATTACCTCTCATACTTACCCAACTATCTTCCCTCATTCCTCCTAACACTCACATAAGGTAAGAGTAAGCTTGCTAACTTTAAATACTAATCTTTAAACTTGGTTCATAACCTATGATAGGCTCATACCTGTACTTGAGGAACTGAGGAGAATAATTACAACACACTTTTGTTCCTACAAAGTCAAATAGAATGAGACTTGGTCCAAAAGGAGCTATAGTAAATAGATTTCAGTAGTGGCTCTTAAAGTGGGGCTTTGGATCAGCAGAGGCATTAACAGAATTAAAATAGCAGTGCCTGGGCTGGAGCGGTGGCTCAGCAGTTTCGGCGCTTGCTGGGCAAGCACGAGGACCCAGGTTCAAACCCCAGCACCATGTACACAACTAAGTGTTGGAGCAACTAAGGCCATGTGAAAAACTAAATAAAGTTGTTTCTCTCTTTGGAAAAAAAAAAACAAAAAAACAGCAGTGCCTGAAGTCCACCCAACTCAAGGCTCCTAAACAAAGAAGCTCACAAAGTACCTTTTCATGTAAAAGAAGAAATTAGAACAATATTGATAGATGGGTAGACATACAAACAATATGAAAAAGGGAACAAATCACCCCAAACAATAAATGATACTTCAACAACAGACATCAAAAACACCATAAGTAAATAAATGTCAGAAAAGGAGTTTAGAAAATTCATACTTAAACTATTCTATGAACTAAAACACAATGTAAGGAAGGAATGAGGAGCAGACAGACATACAGGAAGTGAAAGATAATTTCAATAAAGATTCTAAAAAGGAATCAAATGGAAATTCTTGAAATGAAGGCATCAATAAACCAAATTAAAAATTCAACAGAAAGAATCACCAATAGATGAAACCATAAGAAAAATAGATTTTTAGGCCTCTAAGACAAAATATATAATCTTAAAACTAATGTCAATCATAGAGAAAAGATGTTAAGAGATTACAATAGAATATTCAAATCATCTGCAATAGCATCAGGAGACAAAAGTTAAGAATCACTGGGGTGGATAAAAGCTTTGAAGTACAAACTAATGAAATGTACAATCTTTTCAATGAAATGATATCAGAAAATATCCAAACCTTAATAATAAAATGGAAGTTCAAATTCTGGAGGCATATAGGACTCTAAACAGACAAAATTACAACAGACACACTCCAAGACACATTTTTACAAAAATGTGTAAGGTACAGAACAAAGACAGAATTTTTTTAAAATTCATTCAGGATAGTATTACATTTAGGAGGGAACTGTTGCCATACAATCATCAACAAATGCGTAGTGACAGTGCAAGCCAAGGCTGATGCCATTCCATGGTCTCCCCACTTTGGGTTCCCCCCCACCCAGATCCCATATTTCCTCCTCCTTGACCCCTATGTTAGTTGAGTTTCTTATGGAAATTGAAGGCTCCCCACTAGGTTGATACCGCCCCCATATTCCCACCCTCCAGCTGCCTTGATATCCCTCCTATTCCCACCACCTTCCCTTCATTCCCCTGTGTTATAGGCAAGGTACTCCCTGCTTATATAAAAATTAACCCATGTTGAGTTTAATCATTAGCTTAGCCAACTTTCAGTCTGTTTCTGATTATATTCTAGCTTCCACATATGACAGAAAATATTTGGCCCTTGAGTCTCCGAGTTTGAGATATTTCACTCAGCATAATTTTTTCCATCTCCATCCATTTAGCTGCAAATGCCATGATATCATTTTCTCTAATAGTGGAGTAGCATTTCATTGTATACATGTACCACAGTTTTTGAATCCACTTGTCCAGTGAGGGACATCTGGGACTGGAACCACCATATGACCCAGCTATTCCACTCCTGGGTATTTTCCCAAATACCCAGAGGCAGAATCAGCATATTACAGAGATACAGCTTCATCAGTGTTTTTAACAGCTCAATTTACTATAGCTAGACTATGGGACCAAATTTTTAAAGCTGCAAGAGAAAAACAACAGACCACGTTTTGAAGAGATCCAATCCAGATCTCAACTGACTTCTTAACCTAAATCCTACAAGCAAGGAAGTCTTGGAATATTATATAGCAAGCTCTGAAAGAAAATGGATACCAACCAAGAATACTACACCAAGCAAAATTAAGTTTCAAATTTGAAGGTGAAATAAAAATCTTCCATGATAAACAAAAGCTAAAAGAATTCATTAGTAGAAAGCCTGCACCACAAAACATACTCAACATTTCATGAAGAAGAAATGAAATAAAAATGAAAGCCAGTAAAGTGAGACAATACACTAGAAGAATAATCTAGCAGTGGCTCCGTGGTTACGTTGCTTCCCCGGCATGCGCAAGTACACAGGTTCATACTCCAGCACCCACGTACACAACTAAGTGCCGGAGCAATGAAAGCCACGTGAAAAACTCAAGAAAAATTGATTCTCTCTGTCTCTCTCTCACTGTCCTTCTCTCTTTAAAAAAAAAAACGGGGTGGGGGGTCAACTCCATTTTAGACACCAGAAATCAACCAAAATGGCAGGAAATAAAAATATTCTCTTGATAATAACACTGAATATCAGTTTTCTAAACACTTCTACCAAAAGATGTAGATTAACAGTTTGGATTAAAAACCAATACCCAACACACTGCCCCCAAGAGTCTCACCTCACAGGCAAAGAACATGAAGAGAGAATCTACAGAATGGGGAAAAATTCTTACCTTCTACACTTGAGATAGGACACTAATATCCAGGATATACAAAGAATTTTAAAAATGTAAAAACAAAACACAATCAGTAAATGAGAAAAAGAAATGAACAGAAACTTTTCAAAAGAAAAAATATGGTAAATAAATATATGAAAAGATGCTCAACATCTCTAGCAATTAGAGAAATGCAAATGAAAACAATGCTGAGATTGCAGCTCACTCCAGGAATGGCAATTATCAAGAATATGAACAATAATTAATATTGGGAAAGATGTGGGGCAATGAGTATACTACTACATTGTTTGTGTGAGTACAAATTGGGACAACCACTCTGGAAAGCAGTATGGAGATTCTTCAAAAATCTAGGAATGGATCCACCATTTGACCCAGGTATCCTGCTCCTTGGTATATATCCAAAGGATCTACAATCAGTGTACTACAGTGATACAGTCACAACAATGTTTATAGCAGCACAATAGCTAAACCATGGAGCCTCCTAAAGTGCCCTTTAACAGATAAATGAAACAATGTAGTATATACACACACTGGAGTATTACTCAGCCATAAGGCAGAATGACTTAAGGTTATTTGCTGGAAAATGGAAAGAGTTGGAAGTTATCATTGTTAAGTGCAATAAACCATTCTCAAAAAACCAAAGGTCAAATGTTATCTTTGATATTTGGAAGCTAACCCAACATAAGGAAAAGAGCAGAGGAATAGACAAAGGGGAAGGAAGAATGAGAAAGAACAAACCAGTATGTTCACAGATGAAATGTTACAGTAAACTTCATCAACATGTGCACCAACAATTGCTAAATTTAAAGAAAAAAACTATTAGTAAATAAAAATAAGATGAGAAGAGTAGAGGGAAGAGAAGAGATGGAGGGGAAATGCTAGGGACTGAATTAGAATGAGTTACACAGCATGCTTTTAGAAAAATATTAACGTTTATCCTATTCTGAAGTATATCTAAAAGAACAAGGGGGTGGAGGAAGAGAGGGGGAGTAGAAACACTGGGAACTGAGTTAAAACAAGGTATATTGCAATTACAAGACACCCTTAATAAAGAAACAGAAATAGTGAAAAGAAACCAAGCAGAACTCCTAGAAAGACATGATTAATCAAATAAAAATTCACTGGAAAGCATCACTAACAGATTACATTGCATAGAAAACAGAATCTCTGCCCCTGAAGACAGAACTTCATGCCTTGAAGATAGGCTATATGATCTTAAGTACAAAGAAGAGAGGAAAGGGAAAATATTATAGAACATGACCAGAATATGTAAGAACTCTGGAGCAACTTTAAAAGACCAAACCTGAGAATCACTGAAACAGAAGAGAACAAGGAAACACAAACTAAAGGCATAAAGAACATATCAATGAGAGTTTCAGAAAACTTTTCCCATATCAGAAATGAGATAGACAGTTACATACAGGAGGCTTACAGGACCCCAGAGAAACCCAGACGAATGAGAAGCTAGCCAAGATATATCATTATCAAAATGCCTAACAGAAAAAATAGAATATTAAAACCTGCAAGAGAGAAAAACATCAGTTTACTTTTAGAGGAAAATCAATAAGGCTCATTTCTGATTTCACAGATCAGACCCTGAAAGAGGAGGGCCTGGAATGAGATATTCCAAGACCCCTCAAAATCAACTGTTAGCCAAAGTTATGATACATAGCAAAATTCACTTTCTAATTCATTTTGGTATCTCATAATGTCTCACACACAACAAAACGCTTGATAAATATTTATTAAGGTAACTAAATTTACGGATCAATATATTCAAATTCTACAGTGGAAAATTCAAATTGTTAATCTAAACCCTCATTTTAAAAATGTTTAAGTGTACATACATCTAAGCATTGGATTCATGTAAAATTCTAGCTGGTTAGTCATTACAAACTCTAATTAACATAGACTAAATGTCATACAATGAATTACTATTTAGCCTTGACAAAAGTATGAAGATTTTTTTTCTCTAATATACAGTACCAAAAATGGCAGAAAATTCTTAAAAGAGCAGAATGGCATTTAAGTTTTATTATCTAAAAACAAAAAGAATTAAAAATTCTTCACAGAAATTTTTATATACCTTACAAGCTATTTTTCATTCAATGTAGTCTTTTAAACAATCCCCAACTCTTTCTACAACAAAGTGAGATATTGCAAACACCTGTTTTGTTGTTGTTCTTTCAACAATAACATTGTCTTGGCAATTCTGAATTAAGCAATAAAATTACTGTTAGGGTTAGTACATCTACATAAAAATATATGCCACAATCTTGCAGGCTGCTTTCTAAGCATTCAATGTACCATCCTAAACTTTCAGACTTGGGTCCTAATGAAAAGAGCTAGGGGACAGTTAAAAATTGTAATTTTGCATTTGTCTTTCTGTAGCATTGATTTTTTAGTTTGTGTTCTGAAATGGTATTTCAAGAAACAACTATGCTTAATTATAGAGGTTTATTCTCTGACAGAAACCAATCTCTATAGAAGAGATTATTTTAAATATAAATCAAATATCCTGAACGATATTTGTTATGATGTTGAATATACAATTAAAAGACAAGTATTATTTTATTAATCTTTTCTTGAAACATTTTAAATCATGTTTTAATATTTTAAAAATTTATAATTAATACATTTATATTGCCCTATCCATAAATAATCAACAGATAAATATTCACCTTAAAAGATATTTTTCAAACAAAATTTCACAAAAATTCTACTATAGTACCTTTGAAAAGTGAAAATCAGACTATATAAATCCAGAAATCACCAATCACGATCTTTTAAACATTTTTGAAATTCATGAACATATATGACTATGTTTAAGATGATTATACTATAAGCAAGCAGTAACTGTATTAATTAGCAAAAGCATAACTTACAAGGTATAAATTAATTGTATATTATATAATATTTCTTTTTGAAAAGAACCATCCAAGATTCTTGAAACCTAGATATTTATTAGGCTGGATTTGATGAAAATTTGATAATTAAAAGAGAAATATTCATATAGCATCTAAAACTAAAATTTCTATGAAAGAGCTTAGAACAAACATAAAGGTAAGGAAAAAAATTACCGGTAAGATGCTAATGGTATGTTGAATTCATTTTCAGGTGAAGCAATTCCCAATAAAGTACCTCCTTCATAAACAGAAATTGGAACTGAAAAATGATTTCTAATCTGAAAAAGAAAAATAAAACATATTTAATATTGTTAATAAAAATCTGAATACACTTTAAAATGTTCATCTAAAATACTCTAAAACAATGGAACAATAAGGCAACATTCATCTTGTTCACAACTAGAAGAAATAGGATCATTTATCCTAAAATATATATGGAAAGACTGCACAACTTTAGGAAAACGGAATTAAACAATGAAACTTTAAACATTTTAGGTGGTATAAGATAATACCTTCTTGAACTTGAGATAGAGATTAATTCATTTTGAGACGTTTTTTATTTAAGAAGAGTAAAGAAAAATTCACAGGAAAAATATCAAATTTGTACATAATTATATGACAAAAGTAAAAAACCTGACAGGTTGGCGAAGGTCTACAAATATGGTTAACAGAAGATTTATAATCAGTATACACACAAAAATCTAGAAAATCTAAGAAAATTGCTAGCAGAGAAAAATGTAAACACATAAGCAAGTGATTAACAGAAGAAAAAATCTGAATGACAGTCAAAAAAATACTCAACTTTCCTCTAAATCAGAAGAATGCAAGTTATAATCATTAGATATCTTTGCATTCCAACAACAACCCAGCAAAAAAAATCAGAATCCTTGTAACATCAACAACTAAAAATAATGCCAACAAGAACTCCTGCACAATGTTAGTATATCATATCAAAAATTAATAAAATGGGGGTCTAGATCGGTGGCTCAGCAGTTACTGCGCTTGCCTGACATGCACGAGGACATGGGTTCAAACTCCAGCACCACATACACAACAAAGTGTCAGAGCAATGAAAGCCACATGAAAAACTAAACAAAACTGATTCTCTCTCTTTCTCTCACTGTCCCTCTCTCTCTTAAAAAAAAATTTATAAAATGACTTCAGAAAATAATTGCGCAAAAAAAAATAACCACTTACTAAAAGACTTGGCAAGTTTTCTCCTAGTTATATACCCAGAGAAATATTCACAAACATGCACCAAAAAAGTCAGTCATGAGCTCTAAAACACTGATCTTATAAACAAAATACTTAAGTATTTTACAAATTTAATTATTTTAAACATGAAGGTACTTAAAATATCGATTTAAGATGGTAGGCTAGGAGAAGGCTGCATTCCTACTTTCTCTGTGATGCAGAATTCAAGCAGCAGGAGTACTGTTTCTCTGTGAAGTAGCTGAATGACAAATTTCACTAAAACTCAATAATGGACAGTCCGTGACTTAGATACTCATAATGTGGACACATTAATCAAAGAATAAAGACTACATTGGAGCAATGCTGGTCATGTGGCAGCAATAAAGGTGCTGGCTCAGCACAGAAAGAAAAAGAGCACAGAGAAGCACAACGGACAGATATAGCACCAAAGTCCTAAGATCAGAAAGGCAGCCTGTCTTTAGCTGACCCAGATGCTACTTTTGTGCATGAGGGGTACTCTGTGTTTCCCAACTGGCCAGAGAGCCCAGGCAGCAGCCATTTTAAGGTGGCTGTGGCTGTGGGAGTCAGGAGATCTGTGCAAGTGACTGCAGGGTCCAGGCAAGCTCCTGCTGGAAAATCTAAGGTGGACCTAAAAGAACAAAAGTGAAACAGGCAACTCGAGAATATTCAAGTTGAAGAAGCAAAAGGAAGGCCAACTCACTTCCCCCTTTGAATCTGAAGGCTCATATGACAAGCTGAAGCAGGTTGGCAGTCTGAAGATGTGGGCTAAATACACTCTGGGACTCAGGACAGATGTCTGGAAAGACGGTGCTCATTGGCAGCAGAAAGAGCAAGAGACTGGTTCTCCCAGTCCCTGGGTAGAATCCTAGGGAGACTTCTGAGATTCAGACTTCCAGCAGAGACCATCAACACCCAGACCCTTGGGGTGCTTTGATCTAAATTTCTAGAGTAGTCACTACCCAGCAAGTTCCCTGAGGCTGGATTAGACACAACCCTGTCATCCAGATCTCCACTGATAGAACCCTGTAGCGGTCCCACCTTGGGAGTGCTTCAATCAGGTCTGTTCAGACAAAACTCCAGCTGATCCCTCAAACTGGGGAGAAGGGAAGTTGAGAAATGTTGAACTCAAGCTGGCAGGTTGGAAAGCAGCATTAAAAGAGGAAGGGTTTAAACAACACTCAGCCCTTGCTCTCATGTTCAGTATATACTAACATCTAGAAGAAATGGACAGAAAGACAGTGGTGCTAGACAGTGATCATTTACTCTCATTGTCTTTTTAAAACACTTCAGTGGAAATAATTCCTCAATTTGTCATTCAAAATAATTTTTCCCTCCTTTTCTTTGTTTTTGTGCATTTTTGCTGTGATGATTGGTTCATGGATACACATATACACATTTTTTTCATTTACAACATTTTAAAAAATAGACTTAATTTAATGTGTCTTGCCTTTTGAGGGCTGGGATTTTGATTAGTATATTTTGGTGTTCCTTTGCACTGTTTTTCAGTTGTTTTTCTTACCCCTCTTTCCTTAGCTTTCTCTTTCATTCTTCCTTTACTCTGTTAATTCTATTTTTCCCCTCCTGTCTCAAAACCATCACATTCTACATCTCTTCTACATTCTATCTATCCTCTTTTTGAAATTATAACCTTTTTTTTTAACCTTCTTTTCACCCTTTCTTTTCTCTTAATTAATTGTACTGTTACCAAGTTTGGGCACTAATTGGTTTACATAACTTTTGCCCCCACCATTAATGCTGTTGGGACACCACAGTTTACACTGTTGTTTGCTTTAATGTCAGATATAGTTGATGGTTAGTTATTGTTTTCAGCAAAGGTTTTTGCTGACACTACCAATTCCATTTTTCTTTTTTCTTTTTTTGGGTGGCAATTAACACTGCAGTTGTCATAGCAGGATCCAAGGATCCAGTTTAATGTTAAATATTGTTTGCACTGCTGGATGCTAATGTTTGATTCTTCCTATTCTATGAAGTGCTAAGAATCTCCAGGGACACTACAAGTTCACAGATTAGGGATTCTACTGCTGAACTAAACGTTCCCTGATAGTACTCCAACTCAAACAAGGAAGCAGACAAAAACCCCAAACCAAATGATAAAAGGAAGAACAACCAGAAAGTGAACTCTGCTCCCATCCCTTGGCATCTATCTGTATATGAAATACAGAAAGGATTCTCAATAAGCTGACTACACACACAAAAGCAAACACTCAAAATAAGAGGAATCCATTTCAATCGATGCACAAGATGATGACCTTCAAAAATATGAGAAGACAGGCAAAGAAACCCCCCCATCCACAAACCCCCAACAAAAGATCCCACTGATAATGAGGTAGATGAAAACCCACAAAAAGATTATAATAATACCAAAATGTTCAAATTAAAAGAAAATTTCAGAAAGGAGTTAAGAGAACAATTACAAGAGATGAAAGGCCATTTAAGAAAGAAATAGAAATAGTGAGAAGAAACCAAGCAGAACTCCTAAAAATGAAACAAAAGCTCAAACAAATTACAAACACATTTGAAGGCATCACTAAGTGATTAGATTCCATAGCAAATAGAACTTCAGACCTCGAAGACACAACTTCAGGCATTGAAGACAGGCTATCTGATCTCAAGTACAGAGAAGGCAATAAGGAGAAAAAAGTGACAACTTTAAAAGATCAAACCTGAGACTCATTGGGATAGAAGAGAATATGGAGAAAAAACTAGAGGCATAAAGAAGATTAACAATGAGACAGTTATAGAAAACTTCTCCCATATCAGAAATGAGACAGATATTCACATACAGGAGGCTTATAGAACCCCATAAAGACCCAGCCAAATGAGAAGCTTCCTGAGACATATCATAATCAAAATACCTCACACAGAAAATAAGGAAAGAATATTAAAGACCACAAGAGAAAAACATCAGGTCACATTTAGAGGGAAACCAATAATCACTTCCGATTTCTCATATCAGACCCCAAAAGCAAGAAAAACATGGAATGAGACAGTCCAAGGCCTAAAAGAAAATAAAGGTCAATCATTACCATACCCAGCAAAACTCTGATTCACATCTGACACGGCCACTTTAATGTTTACAGCAGCATAATCCACAATAGCTTAATTATGGAATCAATTCAGATGTCTATTATTGGATGAGTGCATTAAAAAAAATATATATATATATAAATAATGGAGTTGTACTCAGCTATTAAAAATTAAATTATGGCATTTGCTAATACATGGATGGAAATGGAGAATATCATGCTAAGTGAAATTAGCCAAAGTCAGAAACTCAAAAGACAAATACTTTCTCTCATGTGTGGAAACCAGAGAAAAATAATGAAAAGGAGAACTTAAGGATAGAATTACATAAAGAAACATCAAAATACAAATTAATTGACATGCCAAAAAAAGATTAGTAGAGGAAAAAGAAGTGGAGAGGGAAGGAAGAATGGGAGGGAAAGGGAAGGTAAGATGGGTGTTAAAAAAGTATATTTTCCACCTATAAGAAACTAAATAGTTCCCACACAATCAATAAAAACTGGAAAAGTCAAAAAACATAAACAAAGGAAAGTAAGTAGAAGAAAGGAACCAGGGGACAAAGGAGATGAGGGAAGGGGGAAGACCTGGAGAGGGATAATGGCCAAATCACATTGTTATATTTTGTGCACATATGAATATGTAACAACAAATCCCATCATTATGTACAACTACAAAGCATCAATACAAATGTACAAAAAATGGAAAATGAAAGAAACAACCTCATAAATAGTGCAATGATTAAGAAAATATTCTTGCTGGGGATGTAGTTCAGTGGTAGAATTTTTCACTAGCACAGAAATGCCCTGGATCTGATTCCTAGCACCACAAAGAAAAAGAAAAATATTTTTCCTAAAATTGATATATTCATGCAATAGAATATAGTTAATCACAGTTAAAATACAACACAGTACAGATTTGGGAACACAAACATACATACACCATATCACTAAATTGGTATTTCCTCTATGAATAAAGGAGCAAATATGGACTAAGAGGGGAACAAAAAAATGACTTCAACTTCACCTATATTTTTAAATTTGAAGAAAAAACTTTAAATGTAAAAATTTCTTATATTTCATGCTAAGCAAAGAAAAAACTATGTATAATAAACTTCTCAGAATTAAAAATATAATTGAAAAATATTTCTAAAGTCAAGATTCAATATTAAACCAATGTGCAGGGAGTTGAAATAATACAAATCAGTTGTTAAGTTTTATGATCACATTTTTATTATAAATATAATTTCAAATAAATTTTACATCCAACTTACCTACTAAGATCTAAAAGCTTCTATAGTTCATGTTTGGAATGTGAAGTTGGTTAAAAAACTGATTTTATTTTATTTACTCAGCCAAATTTACTATGGTGTGAAGCAGAAAGTAAACTAATGATTTAAAACTAGGAGAGAAGACCAAATGTTTGGAAAAAGGATTATAAAAATAGCTGTTGCCCTTCCCGTTTTTCTCTAATGCTCTTGGAGACACAGCATTCAGTCTCTCTTGTCTTTCTGCCTTCCAGCATGTGAGGACACACATTGGGAAGTTGTCATCTTAGACTCAAGGAATTGTTGAGCAGCCCTCACCAGACACCAGTGATGGTGCCTCTTGATCTTGGACTTCCCAAGCCTCCTGAGAGAGAGAATAAACTCCTGTTCTTTGATTAAAAATAAACCCAATGTGCTGTAGCCTAGGCTCTCTCTCTACAATAACTCTTAAAGTTTATGATTACACAATAGCAGAGTAATAGGAAAGGAACATGGACAGTAAGGTAAAAATGAACAAGCAAAAAACAACAAAATAAAACCAACAACAGATCAAATTCTGGCTCTGCTACTTAGTAGCTATGTGACTTTGAGCAATTATTTTGTTTTCCTGTGGTTTTTTTGTTTTATGGTGGTGTTTTTTTTTTTTTTTTTTTGGTACCTGGAATTGAACCCAGGGGAATTTAACCATCCCCAGTCCTTTTTATTTTTCATTTTGAGACAGGGTCTGGCTAAGTTGCTTATGGGGTTGATAAATTGCTGAGGTAGGTCTTGAACTTGCTATCCCTTCTGTCTCAACCTCCCAACCTGCTGGAATTACAAGGATGAAAATTCTATTTTTAACATCATTTCTCCTGACTACCAAAAATAATGAATTCACATATCACACTACTTTAAAAAACAGAAAAATTATAATAAAGTACAAATTATTTCTATCCATAAAGAACTTATTGTGAATAATCCCTAAAATGTTTTATCTGTTCAATAACATAAAACCATAAAAAATCCTGTGAGATACTACAAATGTCCACTTTCATTTTTGCTGTTTTAAAACCTCTATTCTTGTTTACGAAAAAGGATTTTTTTATATGTGGAAATATTTGATAATATATTGTAGGGCCTGGAACAGTGGCTCAGCAGTGTCATGCTTTCCTTGCATTCAAGAGGATCTGGGTTCAAACCTCAGCACCACATACACAACTAAGTGTTGGAGTAACAAAAACCAGATGTAAAACTAAATAAAGTTGATGTTCTCCTTCTCCCTAACAATTTGTGTGTGTGTGTGTGTGTACATGTGTGTAAGTGTATGTTTGTGTGTGTATAGTAGCAATTTTGGATTTTATTTTTCTTTTTCCTTTCTTTTGATGGCTTTTTCCTTTAGTCTTCTCCCACTTCTTTCCTATTTTCCTTCCCTTCAAATTATTTTTCATTTGCAATGGCTCTGTAGAGTACCTAACTAATCCTTCAAAGATATGTAGCTTGTCTCTAACTTAAAAATATGAATAATAATCTAGAGATCTCAATTCGTTTGTCTGTCACAAGGGGTATTAAAGTACCAACAAAATATTTTTAGTACCTAATGACTTATTGTAAATAAAGTTTATTTAAGGTCATTGCTTTAAACATTGATCATCACTGCAATTTTATACATTTTAAAATAAGGAAATATTATGAACAATTTAATGTCAACAAATTCAATTTAGAAAAGATGGACAAATTTCATGAATGACATGACTCATATAAAAGTAATAGAATATACTGAGGCTACAGATCAAGTGTAGAAAGTATAGCACTAGCCTAGCATATGTAAAGTCCGGGGTATGGTTCCCAATACTACCAAAAAAAAAAAAAAGTAGTAGACAGCTTGAATAACCCAATATCTAGTATAAAATCACCTGAACTATAGTTTAAAACTTTGTAACAAGACACACAATATACTAGACCAAGATTCTTTGTTAACATCAATGCATAAATTTTAAACACAATTTTAGTAAATGGAATCCAATAATATACTAAAATTTTAATACTTCATGACCAAGTGAAATTTATGCTAGAAATACAAAGTTGGTTAAACATTTTTATATCAATGTAATTTACCATCTTAACAAAATTTTTAAGATCTTCTCAATAAACACAGAAAAAAGGTAAGAAAAAATAACATAAAACATCCAGATTGGAAATAATGAAGTAAAAATGTCTTTATTTGTAGACATGATAAATGTCTAAACCTACATAACAGTCTAAATCTACAAAAGTACATGAATTTGGGTTGATACAAAAGTAATCTATTTTTAAACGCTAATAATGGATAATTAATTGAACGTTAAAAGTAAAAACCAAGCCAATTTTATCACATCTGGATAAAAATAGATAACCTGACTAAAATGTAAACAGAAATGGAAGGAACCTAGAATTTCCAAAGAACTTCAGAAAAGAACAGAGGGCAACTTTTACTACCTGATTTCAAGACTTAGTAATCAACACAATGTGACACCAGCATAGATTAATTAAACAGAAGTTCAGAAACAAACCATGTACATACACGGTCAATTAACTTTTGATAAGTGTCAAGGAAATTTGTTGGGAAAAAATATCATCTTGGTTGGAACTACTGGAGAGCTGTATGGATAGGATAAACTTAACTTCAATCTTTACCAAACAACATATATAAACATACACTCAAAAAGGATATGTGTTATCTCCATATAATAGATTATTTCTCAACAACTATATGTAACAATACTGATAGTAACAGAAGTTGGTACATATAAAATTTTGTTGAGTGAAAGAAGCTAAATTCTAATCTATAATCCATTTTCATTATAAAATTCAAGACTATATAATAATGCACAATCAGAACAGATTAGTGGATACCTAAGAATGAGGAAGAATGGGAAGGAAAAGTTTTTGCATTTGTTTGTTTGTTTTGGGTATCAAGTATTAAATCCAGAGACACTTAAATGAGCCACATTCCCATGGGCTCATTAAGTTGCTGAGACAGGCTTGGAACTTACATTCCTACTGCCTCAGCCTCCTAAACTGCTGGGATTACACACTTGTGCTACCATGTGCATGCACTGTGAAGTAAGTTTTTTTGATAATAAATATGCTAATACCTTGATTATGATCAAAGTTTCATAAGCTTATTTCTGCATTACAATTCAAATTAAAATATATGCAGTTTATTGAACTTCCTTGATAAACCTATACATTTTTTCTCTAATTAAAAAGATAGGATATATACTATAAAAGCCTAAATACTGATTTTTCTAAAAAAATACAAAATATTTTATAAAGCAGTCCCAAGAAAAATTGTAAGACATATACTAAACAAACTTATCCACCAGTCATATTACAGTAGTACAGCTACAGATGGTAAGATATATCCTTTTTATTTTTTCAATTTATATTTTTATTCGTTTGACATATTCCCTTACATATTGAAGGGAATTGTTACATATTCATGCATACATGGATATTGACAAAGTAAGTTAAGCCCGATCCTACTCCAAGATGTCCCCCCTTCAACTATTCCCTGCTCCTATGCCTCCTCTGCTTTACTCCCATGTTATAGATAGAAATAAGCATATACATGTGTATCAATTTTTGAGTTTTATGATCTTCTCTGCCTACCTGTGTATAGTTGGGCTTCTCATGGGAGTTGAGGGTTCCCAGTTGCATTGAGAAGCCCCCTAATCCATCCCCCCGCAAGCTTCATAGTTATGGTTCCCCCCTGCTTATGTGAAAATTCACCTATTTTGAGTTTATTTTTTGAGCTTAGATAACTTTCAATCTATTTTATTTTACTCTAGTTTCTACATATGAGAGAAAACATTCGGCCCTTAAGTCTCAGAGCTGGGATATATCACTCAGCATAATGTTTTCCATCTCCATCCATTTGCCTGCAAATGCCATGATATCCTTCTAGTAGCAGAGTAGAACACCATTGTATATATACACTACAGTTTTTTAATCCATTTGTCCAACAAGGAGCATCAGGGTTGGTTCCATAGCTTAGCTATTGTAAACTGAGCTGCTATAAACATTGATGTAGCTATGTCTCTGCAGTATGCCAATTCTCACTCTTTTAGGAAAATAACCAGGAGTGGGATAACTGGGTCAGAAGGTGGTTTCAACCACAGTTTTTTGAGGAGTCTCCAACACTGCTTTCCAGAGTGGCTGTATAAGCTTGCAGACCCACCAACAGTGTGATAGTGTTCCTTCCTCCCCACAACCCCTCTCACATTTATTATTGTTCGTATGCTTCATTTTTGCCACTCTGATAGAAATGAGGTGGAATCTCAGGGAAGTTTTGTATAAGTGATTTAGAATAGTATCTCATATATTTATTGGCTTTTTGAACTTCCTCTATAGAGAAATTAATATTTAGTTCCCTAGCCCATTATAGATTTATTATTTGTGGTTTTGGTGTTTAGTTTTTTGAGTTCTTCTTATGTTCTGGATAACAGCCCTCCGTAGGAGGTGTAGCAGGAAAAGATTTTTCTCCCATTCTGGAGGTTCTCTCTTGACTAATTCTTGACACTCTTGACTAATTCTTTAGCTGTGCAGAACCTTTTCAGTTTAATGGCATCCCACTCATTTATTCTTGGCTTTAATTTTTGTACTATGGGAGTCTTGTTAAGGAAGGCAGTTCCTATACTGATGCCATGGAGTGTTGATCCTATTTCTTTTTCTAGAAATTATACAGTTGCTGATTTAATTTCTAATTCTTTTATTCATTTTGATTTGATTTTTAAGCAGCGTGAGAGATAAGGATCAAATTTCAGTTTTCTGCATTTGGCTACCCAGTTCATCCTGCACCATTTGTTGAATAGGCTGTTCTTCCTCCACATTATATTTTTGCCCACTTTGACAAATATCAGATGCTGAAAGATTTGTGGGTTTGTCTTGGTATCTTCTAGTCTGTTCCATTGGTCTTCATGACTGTTTTGATACCAAAACCATGCTGTTTTTGTTACTAGAGCTCTATAACATAATTTCAGATCAGATATTGTGACACCTCCTGCTTCCTCTTTCTTGCTTATTAATGTTTTAGCTATTCTGGGTTTCCTGTTATTCCAAATGAATGAGAATTGCTTTTTCAATATCTGTGAAGAATGTCATTAGTATCTTGATGAGGAATGCACTGAATCTATATAGGCCTTTTGGCAGAATGGCCATTTCAATTATATTGATTCTGCCTAACCAAGAACATGGAATGTTTTTCCATCTGCTCAAGTCTTCTACAATTTCTTTTGTTAATGTTCCATAGTTTTCACTGTAGAGATCTTATATATTTTTTGTTAGATTGATGCTCAAGTATTTTATTCTTTCTGAGGTTATTGTGAATAGGACGGATTTCTTTATTTCTTCTTCAGCGGAATTGTTGCTGGAGTATAGGAAAGTTACTGATTCATGACTGTTGATCATGTAACCAGGCACTTTACTGAATTCATTCGTAAGCTCTAGAAGTCTTCTGATTGAGCTTTGTGGGTCTCTAGGTATAAGATCATGTCATCAGCAAATACAGATAGATTGACTTCGTTTCGTATTTGAATTCCTTTGATTTCCTTTTCCTGTATGATAGCTCTGACTAGGGTTTCAAGGACTATATAGAATAAGAGTGGTGAGAGTGGACATCTTTGTCTTGTACCTGAATTCAGTGGGAATGCTTTCATTCTTTCTCCATTAAGTACCATGTTGGCAATGGGTTTGTCATAAATGGCTCTTACAAAAGTATCTTCCTTTCATCCCTATCTTTTCCAGCGTTTTGAGCATTAATGGGTGTTGAATTTTATTGAAGGCCTTTTCTGCATCAATTGAGATGATCATAAGACTTTTATATTTAATTCCATTTAGGTGATGAATTACATTTATTAATTTGCATATGTTGAACCAGCCTTGCATTCCAGGGACGAAGCCCACTTGATCATGATGTATTATCTTTCTGATGTGTTTCTGGATGCAATTTGCTAGGATTTTATTAAGGATTTTTGTGTCTATGATCATCATGGAAATTGGTCTGTTTGCTTTTCTTGATGTGTCTCTGTTGGGTTTTAGTATCAGGGTTATAATTGTTACATAAAAAGTATTTGGGAGGGTTCTGACCCTTTCAATTTCATGGAATAGCTTACAAAGGATCAGTGTTAATTCTTCTGAAAAGGTCTGGAAGAACTCTGCTGAGAATCCATCAGGTCCTGGGCTTTTCTTTTTTTGAAGGTTTTTTATTGCTGTTTCAATTTCACTACTGGAGACTAGCTGGTTTAGATTTTTTGTCCTCCCGTGTTAATTTGGGAATGTTGTATGTGGCTAGGTATTTGTCTACTTCTTCCAGATTATTAAACTTGGAAGAGTATATGCTTTCAAAATAAGTTCTAATAGGGGTTGGAGCAATGCCTCAGAAGTTATGGCGCTTGCCTGGCATGGGTGAGGACCTGAGTTAAAACCCCACACCACAAACACAACGAAATCTCAGAGTAACAAAAGCCACGTGAAAAACTAAATAAAATTGATTCTCTTTCTCTCTCTCACTGTCCCAGTCCTTATTAAAAAACAAAAAAACAAAACCAGTTCTTATAATCTTCCAATTTTCAGTTGAGTCAGTGGTGAAATCAACATTTTTATCCTTGACTTTGTTGATTTGCTTCACTTCATTGTTCCTTTTGGTGAGGATGGCTAGGGGTCTGTCAATCTTATTTATTTTTTCAAAGAGCCAACTCTTTGTTTTGTTTGTATCACTTTTTGGATCTCAATTTGATTGATTATATAATAACTCTGATCTTAGTTATTTCCTGTCTTCTGTTGGGTTTGGGATTGGACTGTTTCTCTATTTGTAAGGACTGATTTGGAGCATAAGTCCAATTATTTTGGCTCTTTCCAGATTTATGATGAAGGCACTCAGTGCTATAAATTTACCTCTTAAAATTGCTTTCACTATCCCACAGAGTCCGATTTGTTGTTTCATCATTCTTGTTCATTTCCAAGAATTTCTTGATTTCCATTCTCATTTCATCTTTGATCCATTCTTCATTTATTAGGGTACTATTCAATCTCCAAGTATTTGTGTATTTTCTGTTGTTTTTCTTGCTGTTAACTGCTGAGATCATACCACAGTGTTCTGACAGGATACATGAGATAATATCAATTTTTTTGTATTTGCTAAAATTAGCTTTATAGATGTGATCTATTTTCCAAAAGGATCCAGGTGCTACTGAGAAGAAGGTAAACTCAGCCAATTTGGGATGGAATATTCTGTAAATGTCTGTTAAGTTCAATTGATTGACAGAGCTGTTTAGAGATATCTTTATTGATTTTTTTGCTTTGATGATCTGTCTATTGTTGACAGTGGTATATTAAAGTCCTCCAGTGTTAGTGTGTTGAAATTGAGAAAAGTTTTAATGTCCTTGAGTACTTTTTCCATATATTTGGGAGGGTTGCAATTAGAGGCACAAAAGTTAACTATTATTACATCTTCTTGCTGTATTGTTCCTTTTACTATGATGTAGTGACCTTCTTTATCTCTTTTGACTAATTTTTGGTTTAAATTAACTTTGTTCAATATAAGGATCACAACACTGGCTTACTTTCTTGGGCCACAAGCCTTTCACCTTTAATCTGTATCTATTTTTGGCTGTGAAGTGTGTTTTTTGATCCAGTCAGCTCATCTGTGTCTTTTGATTGGGGCATTGAGTCCGTTCACGTTCAGTGTTAGAACAGATATGTGGTTCTAGGTTCCAGGCATTATAACCACTGCTGTATTTTGCGCCATCCTGGGTATCTTTTAGAGAGTTATGTTATTATTGACTTTCTTCTGTTTATGGGCTTTAGGAATTGGTAGCTTGTTCCCCTGTATGAAGTTTGTCTTTTAGTATTCTCTGTAGAGCAGATTTTATGTTCATGAGACCTGCTGATTTGAACTTAACATGGAAGTAGTTTATTTTCCCATCACATTTAAAGCTGAGCTTTGCAGGGTATAGTATCTTTGGCTGAAATTGTTTTCTTTCAATTTTTGAAAAATATCATTCCATGCTCTCCTGGCCTTTATTGTCTGAGGCTTAAAATCCACATTAATTCTTATTGGTCTGCCTCTGAATGTGAATTGCTGTTTTTCCTTTACTGCTTTTAAAATTCTTTCCTTGACTTATCTGTTATTCATTTTATATATGATGTGCCTTGGTCAGTTTCTCTTTTGGTTAGGTCTGTTTATTCCTATAAGCATCTTGAATTTGAATTTCTGAATCAATTCTGATATGGGGGAAATTTTCTTTGGCTATCTCATTGAAAAGATTCTTTATGCTGTTTGTTGCTCTATGTTCTCCCTTATCTCAATAACTCTCAGGCTATTACTTCTCATCTCGTCCCATACTTCTTAGAAGTTCTGATCATGCTCAGTAAGTTTCTTTTCTTGTCTATCCTCCTGCCCTCAATGTTGCTCAGACTATCTTTGTTGTCTGATGTTTGTTCTTAGAGAGCCAAGGTTCTATTTTCTACAGCATTTACTCTGATACTAGTATCTTCCAATGAGCTTTTAATTTGGTTGACTGCATGTTTCAATTCTAAGAGTTCTGCTATATCTCTTTCCAGAATGTCTGGCTCTTTATCAAAGTGGTCTCTCAGTTTTTGAAACTGCTCTATTTCCTTCCTTACATCATCTTTTTTTTTTTTAAAGAAAGAGGGACAATGAGAGAGAGAGAGAGAATATCAATTTTATTTAGTTTTTCATGTGACCTTCGTTGCTCCAACACTTTGTTGCTGTAAATGGTGCTGGGGTTTGAACTCATGTTCTCACGTATGCCTGGCAAGTGCCACAAGTAATGAACCACCACTCCAGCTTCTTCCTATAATAATTTGATTGCTTTAATAATCAAATTGTCAGTACTTTTCTCTAGGTTTTTGTCTTGGACCCCATTCATGAACTCCTTGGCTGGGGAGCTGTGGGTTTGAGGTGGAAGATTGTTTCCCTTTTTCCTCATTTTCAGTTTCAGGGAGTGGGACTTGATATCTTTCACTGAATAATTCACCTGGGGGCTTTGTTGATAGGTGTGGAATTTTGTATCTTTCCTTAATTGGGCTGGGAAACAATTTGGATAGTACAGTTCAGTGGCTGGCTCCTGAATCTGTGAATTATTATGGACTTTTACCATTTCCAATACCTCAGGACAAAGGGGATAGGAATCAATATGTACAGCCAATGCATACAACAGACAGGGTTGATTGAGTTACTTTGTGCCAACTGTTGCTGTTACAGTGCTAATTATCACCTATAAGAGCAAATGGATTAGCAGTTTTCTTCCACAAGAGTCCTCAGACTATACTTGGTTTGAAAGCAAATACCCATTTTCAAGTGTGGCATTCACTTCAGTTTGCAGAAACCTCTTTAGATGAAGAAAGTAAGTCTAGAGAGCAAAGGGAATGTGATAAGAAGGTAGTGAGGAACTTGTGAATTTGGAGAGAGAGCTACAAGAGAGTGGAGATGATGTAAGCTATTTTGCTAAAATAAAAGAAAGAAAGGGGCAGATATTGGGGGTAATGATTTTGAGAGAGGATGAGAGAGAGCAGAATACAGTTTAGGGGTTGACAGAGGAAAGGGAAGAAGGGGGTAGCAGAGAGGCTCACTACTGGCAGACTCAACAGGACAAAGAGACCATGCACTAGTTTGCAAGATTACAGCCAGCCACATATCAAATCACCACAATACAAACTCAGCACAAGAACCACGAAACAAAAAGGCAAAATGCCCAAAAGACAGACAAGTAATAAAAAAAAAAAATCAAAGTACAAATACACAGGAACAGCAACACTAAGGGAAAAAAAAGAGATTGGAGGGTTATGAGAGGTCAAAATATACAGTGGGGATATATGTTCGTATCTGACATCTGGGTGGAGGCACTTTCAGGGTGAGGTTGCTGGAGGGACTGTGTTTTGCTGCTCTCAGCAGGGAGTCAGATTCCCAGGAGTCCTCCCACTATTCTTCTCCTGTGGAGGGAGTACAGACTTTTACTGCACCTACTTCCTGTGAACACAGTTTTCTGGGCTTCCTGGGTTGAACCCTTGGGCACTTTAATGTCTGCTTGCCCAAACTCTTGCCCCACTTCAGTTGGGGGCCCCAGGAGCCACTGGCAGTCTTATGGATCCTGAAGCAGCTACAAAGGTCACTTGCTGATCCTAGGGTTAGTAGCCAGCCTGAACTGAGCTATCCCCAATCTTGAGTGACCTGAGGCCCCCACCTGCCCCTAAGAGATGTTGCCTGAGGCAGTCTCAGCCCCAGCAAGGGGTGCTGGTGAGAAGAAGACACTAGCCCAGCCAGACCCGTGCTTGGGGAGGTCTCAAATGCAAACTCAAGGGACGGGGAAGCCAAGTCCCACTTAGTGCGCACAGGGCCTATGGAACTACTTCTGTTCCCAGTTCTCAGGGCCTGAAAACAGAGGAAAGCGCTGGTCTTGGGATGTTCCTTCTGTTCATACGTTGCTGAGGATGAAGGTAATCTTTGCCCAGCCTGAGAGAACCAGGCAGTATCTGTGCTTCAGAGTTGCAGGTCCTGCAAGCCGGCCCACCCAGCCCATGTAGGTCCTGTGGAACCACCTGTGATGCAGAATCCTAAAAGCAAACTCCACCTGGAGTTCAGGGTGTTTTGGGGGTGGAGGGAGAGCCTCTATTCGAGAGTCTCAGGACCAGTAGGGAAGGTCCGCCTGGCCCACACAGCCCCCTTGGCTGGCAGACAGAACACTGGGGTCCTGGAGCAATCAACTGCCAGATGGTGTAGCCACTGGGGCAACCTCCGATCTGAAGTCGATTCTTGGAGAAACTGTTTGGACTGCCCACCAAGTTGAGTCAAAATGGTGATTGTCCCAGCTCTCTACAGTTAGACTGGGGGCAGTCTAAGTTTCATGCACTAATGCAGTCACTGGGTTCCATTGTGGAGCGCAGCATAAGTCCTTCTGATATCAAAGATCTCTGTGCCAATTTGTCCTTCCTCTATTTTTGTGTGCTGCTCCCACCCCTCTGTGCTGAGCCAGCAGCCCACTGGCTGGGTGGTGGTCTTTGCAGTTGGAGCTGCTAGCTCCATATTTGGATTTTCTTGTATTTTTAGTTTATCCAAGCCTCTATGTCTCTAAATTTCCTTGAATACTAATGACTTTAGGCAAAAATTTTGCCTTTCAATCACCTTACAGAAAGGCAATTCTCCAACCATTGGTATCCTGCTTCATGCAGATATTCTACATGCAGCCCTCCTGCCAGTTGCCACCTTCCAAATCCATGAGATACTCCTTTTTTATATTAACTGTATTTCTATGGTAGTTTGCATTCTTTTGGTAACAATTTGCTTAGTTTTTTTTTTTAACTAGCCCACAACTAATCATAACAAAATCTTCCCCCAAAATTAATCATTTCATACCTGCACTGGTGAGCGAACTGTTACCTTCTTACTTCCTTCTACTGTATCAATTTGGCAAACAATTGATCTTTCAACTCCAGATTCTCTGTGTCTCACAGTGTACAGACGTCGTCCCACTTTTGTTAAAGGAATCTTATCAGCAGTCGAGTGGTTAACAGGAGCTAAATTAAATACAGATGTTTGAGTATTTTTTACTGTAATTCACTACATATTAATTTTAATTATATGTTAAATATCAAAAATATCAGATGATGGCCTTAAACCTTTTATTTTTTTATTTATTTGTGATACTGGATATTGAACCCAGGGGTGCTGTACCACTAAGCTAGATCCTTATTCCTTTTTATTCATTTAATTTTATTTTGAGACAGGGTCTAAATAGCCAGGTTGGCCTCAAACTTGTCACCATCCTGCCTCAGATGCCTGAGTTGCTGGGACATCAGGAATGCCTCACCATGCTCATTTTAAACCTTTTAAAAATACCTGAGCAATGAGAGCCATTATTATAAGATTCAAGAACAATCTCTGGTTTGCTTTCATAATAAATGAAAACTGGTATCTTGAGGCAGACAATGGCAAACACCAAAAGAAAGGCAATTTTTATATTTCAATTTTTCAACCTATTTCTGTCACTTTTTAGATATATCTTGGATGTTATTAAGGAAAATTTTGTATATACTTATCTAACATACACATGTTGTATTGAAGTATGAAATTACTTATTTATATAAATTTCAATACTTTTATTCCTATCCATAAAACTGATAGTGCAAAAATAAACAGAAGTAAAATTGATCAATTCACTGACAATGCTTTGTAACACCTGTTATGCATTATTACTTACTAGAAGAATGAGCAATATTTTACTAGCCTGTCCCCTTTCCCCCAAATCTAATATACGTTTTCAAACAATGCCCTCCTCAATAACTATGTAAATATGAGTGTCAGAAAGTGCTATGGATAAGGATTTGGGACTGTTTTCATAATGACTAGATATGATAATCTGAGAGTTTGTATGAATTTAAACATTTTTAAATTCACTAAATTATGAAACTGGTGGAATACCTACCACTTTATACCAAATATGACAAAAATATTCACCACCAAGACCTATGGTATTTAATAACTGAAAGAGAGCTGGTATTTTTTCCTCCCCACAAAAAAGCAGTTAATCATCCTGCTCTAAATAATGGAGTACATAAATAAAATCAGATTTGGACAACAGATATTTAATAACAAAAGGAACCAAAGCACAGCAAAGGGGGGGAAAAAGGTCTCAGCCTATTAGATAAAAAACCACCACCACCATCACAACAACAACAACAACAACAACAACAAAAACACACACACACACTCTGTAAGGCCCTACCACTGGGTGAAACGTCAAGAAGGAAATATATCACTTACTAAGAAGAATGAAGAAGAGTTTGCTGCTTAGGCTGGTCATTGCATTGAAATGATCATTGTCCTTAGTTCGTACATAATCCATACTTAAACTCTCCATATTTTTCAATATATATGATTTTGCCATAGGAACACTGAGTACATTAAATGAATCACTTGGCGAAACAGAGATAGTAAGTCCAAGACAATTTAAAATCATAAATGGTGCTAGATCCCTTATGAAGACTGTTGAAGACCCAGTAGCAGCTTCTGTAAATGCCTAAAAAGGGATAGTTGTTTTTTTTTTAACGAAATATAGAAAATTAATGCTAAGTAGAATAGTAAGGGACATAGGACAACAAAATTAACAATAAATATACTAAAAAAAAGGGTCAATTCAGACCAATATACAAACATTTAGTTTCAAATTCCTTTTCTTACCTTAAGTAAATTATTTAACATTACAAGACCACATTTGGATAATGTTATGTTTAACTGATCTTTTGAATAGAAACTGATGACTGTTTTATATTCTGGTACTTTGTAGTTTTCTTCTTCAGTGTCTGACTCAACAATAGCTTTTTTTGCTTTCTTTTTCATCTAAAATGATAAATTATGACATGTAAGAAAACACTTTTAGCAATACAACGTAATTAATTCTACAAAGTGAAAATAAACTTCAGATACATCCAATAATATCATTAAAAAGGGCAATAAAGTCTGGTTTTTACTGTCTTACTGAAATTATATGGACATGCCAACTAAGGTCACATAGGACAAGGGCAGTATTAGAGAAAAAAACTCATCTTCAGTAATGTGGCAAAAGGGAGAAAGTTCCTAAAATTACTAAGTGTATATGTTATCTGAATATAAAACCCATACACTTGGGGCTGGAGCAGTGGCTCAGCAGTTCCAGCGCTTGACTGGCATGCGCAAATTCACGAGTTCAAACCCCAGTACCACATACACAGCAAAGTCTCAAAGCAACGAAGGCCACATGAAAAACTAAATAAAATTGATTGTCTCTCTCTCTCACTGTCCCTCTCTTTAAAAAACAAAACAAAACAAAAAAAAACCCATACATTTTATAGCAACACTGCTTTTAAAAAAGTATTTTAGTCAATTCGTCATTCTAATAAATGAAGAACAGAAACCTATGGACTTAAAAGTCAGATAAAAAGAGCAGAACAGGGCTAGAAACACATGACTCATAAGAATCAATACTATTTACCTTTTTTTAGGATTCAAAGACCCACTGGCCATATATATTCTGACATAAAAATCATCAAAGGAATTCCTTTATTCAAATCTTTCATCTAAAATATCCAGAAAATTAAATAGATATAATACACTCACCCACACATGCTTCTGTGATTACTTTAACTGGCTTAAACTCTCTAAAAATTTGCAGGTTGAATAATCATTATTAGGCAGAAAGCATGCTGGTAATACTGTAATTTCCTGCTTCAAAAGCACTATTTCATCCATTTAAAAACCCCAATTCTCATAACTATACAAATTTATGGTATATTTCAAGCAAAAATAATATACATTCTTCTTTATATAGTTTCTATGGCTAGATAGATAATAGATTGTTAGGTAAATCTTCCCTCCATAAAGCAAAGGAAACTTGGGTCAAATTATAACCTAAAGGAACACAGACACATCATAGTAGTGGCTGTACATGGGGACGCTGGGGGCTGGAGTGGCTCAGCAGTTAAGAGTGTTTGCTTGGCATATGTAAGGACCCAGGTACAAACCCCAGCACCACATACACTACTTCAGTGTTGGGGGGAAAAAAAACAGATGAAAAATAAATAAATAAAATTGATTAAAAGAAAATAAAGAATGGGGACTCTACTGCTGAATTTGTATCCCACCTCTTTTAATTTGTAGTAATTATTATTTTAGGGAAGTCTATTAACCTCTCCAGTCTTAGTCCAGTTACAAATGCTGATAAAAACTGCATCTTTTTCAGGGGGTTGTTGTAAGGATTAAAACAAAGATATTCAGGACAATGTCTCGTAATAAGTAATGTTATGTAATCACCTCTATTAGAAGGACAGGTGGCACTGGCTTTGGATTTGAAAACTATATTCAGAGGTCAAACACGGAAGTGGGCAAAGTTCACAATGAGAAAATTTCAACTTTGCTGTGATTAAAATTAAAGTATCTAATGTGTTGTGGATATCAATTTTTGAAAAATTTTTTTGAATACGTGGGCTGGAGCAGTGGCTCAGCGGTTATCGCACTTGCCTGGCTTGCAATGAGGACTTGGGTTTGTAACCCAGCATCACGTACATAACAAAGTGTTGGAGCAATGAAAGCCACAAGAAAAACTAAATAACACTGATACTCTCTGTCTCTCTCTCACTGTCCCTTTCTGTTAAAAAAAAAAAAAATTCAAATACACTTTGATGAGGGATATTGATAATAGTTAGGCATGTACGGGGGCAAGGAATGTATGGAAAATCTCTGTATCTTCTCAATTTTGCTGTGATTCTAAACAGTTCAAAGAAAATAAAGTAGTTAAACACATTTACACACACACACACCTTGATTCCAAGATTCCATGGTCTAAAGTCTTCAGTCTGATCAATTTCTAATGGTTCAAGCAAAGGCTCCCATACACCAAACATTTCATTATAGTAATGAACCTAAAGAGAGAATTTTTAAGTTTTAAAAAGTAAAGCATTTTGATATTTTAAAAAATGATCTTCCATGATGCATCCCATTACCATGTTACTTCTACATGAAAACCATGCTGCATTTCATTCGGGAGCATCCTACAGTATAATTCCTTCCTCAGCAATTGCTCACTTGGCTAACTTTATGGTCCAGATTCACCCTTCACAATTTACTCCACATAAAATCCTTTTCAAAAGCAAAATATAAATAGCTATATTAGATCCCCCAAATACTTTATGCATAGCACTATTTGTAAAACTAGAAAAATACTATGTATGCTTACTTCTAGCTCAAGCTGACAGTGGAGATTTATTAGGCTACTCCAATTTTTGGCTTCCCCTGAAAAACATGACTTTGCCAAAAGCATAGGCACTGTTCGATGACCAACTCCAGCCTCAAGAACCAGAAAAATAGAATCAATGTTCAATTTCATCATCTCTCCTGTAGGTACCAATTCAGCTGAGGGAGCTATTTTTTCAGTTTCATTTGATTCTTCAAGAAACCACATTTTTAAATTCTTTGTATCCTTCTTTTCCCATAAATGTGCTGTAGAAGAAGCCAACTCTTTTGGGGTGGTTTCTTTAGCTGTATAAAGTGCTGAAGTTATAGTAATCATGGTATTTATGATAACTGGTGAAACCTAAATGGAAAAAATATTTCAAAATATATTAAATATATTTCTTAAATAATCATAAAGAATTAACATTGAACACATTATTACCACAAAACAGGAGACATAATTTGTTACCTACATAAATTTTTAAGTTTCAACTATATATATATTATAGAGATAGTAGATATTAATAAAAACAGTCAAGTGTCAGTAATAAAACATAACATTTATTTTAAAATATACGTAGAATATTTTGTAAACAATGCTTCATAAAAATATTTTCAAAAACATTCATTTTATGCTTATTTAATGATTAAAAGACTTGCTACAATAATTGCTTGTTTCTAAGTGTTACTAATTTATTTTAAAATGCACTAAAGATTTGAGTGATCATATTTTAACCTACCTTCAGTGTAAGGGATTTTACTGATATATCAATCACTTGTGGATCTGTACCTGTCTGAGTAGCCTGATAAAATAAGTCACAGGGCTGTAAAACCTATGAGAGAAAAATTATTACCACTAAATTAACATTCAGATATTAAAACACTGTCCCTCTCTCTCTTAAAAAGAAAAAAGCACATACTAGAAAAAGGAGAAAGGTTGAAAATCAATTAGCTAAGCATCCATCAAGAAGATAGGAAAAGGGACTGGGGATGTAGCTCAGAGTGACACCTGCTTAGCATGCATGAGGCCCTGGATTGAATCCCCAGAATTGAGAGGAAAAGAAGAAAAGCTGGGAAAATAATAATTTAATTACAAGAAAATAGAAAGAACAACAATTAAAGTAATAAATTAGAAAACATATGTACAAAGAAGAAAATTAAGCAAATAACATCTCAACTCTCAAAATACTATACTTGTTGGGCTCTCTTAAAACTGTGTATTGACTCGTGACTAAATTCTGGCCAAAAGAATGTGAGTTAAGTAGTATGTGCAGCTGATGGATAATGCTGATACATAAGGGAGAAAAAGCATCCATTTGCCCTTTGTTCTCTCTTTACTACTACCACCACTCGTTCTAAAAAACCTATACGAGGAATATGCTATAAACTCCTCATACAATCAAGTTATATTCTAGAAACACCTGAACAAGATGGGAAGAGTCCTTCCCTATATTATGTCATAACCATTATACCATTTTCCTAGAAGCAGAAATGTAGTTCCAACACACTACATAGTGTGTAGATTGCGTGTATGTGAACAAAGAGGGAAGAGCCTCCTCTTCTTATAATAGCCTACCTATATCCCAACTGCTAAAAAATTTTATACCTAGGTATTGAAAGTCAAAAAATTTGCAAAGTCAAAAATATTCATATGATTGATATTTCTCCACAGTAAAAAAAATAAAGCAGTATGACTGATTTGGCAATTAGATGGACAAAGAGTATTACAAAACATAAAGCCTATAACCCTAAGTGCTATAGTAAAATACTTGATAAAACCACTATGGTAAGACCTAGAGAAGGCAGACCATGAACTTTAGAAATGCTTACAAATTTAGCCAGGCAGATTTAGCTATTTAGAATATTGCTATGAACTAGCTCCTCTTTCCTTGTTTGCCAAGTCCTATAAGAGAAAGGAAAACATGCAAGCACTGAGAAGACTCAGCAAGAGAAAACGTTTGTGGCTCCTATTTTTTCTCTGGCAATTTTTGTTAAAGACAGAATGGAAACCTACAAAAACAACAGATTATAGATGTTGCCCTTCCCCAAAAACTGTTGTTAAAATATCCCTTACTAAACTGGAACCAAGGGAGGATATGCAGAATACAGAACTGTGTAAATTAAACACCAGTTTTCTAGGAAAAAAACAAAAACAAAAAACTATCAATAAATAACTGCTTTGGTTGTTACACATGGAACTACGGAGGTACAAAGTAAATATTTAAGGAATTAAGGATTGCCAAAGAAACCAGAATCTGGAATGAAAAGTCCTGCTATTACTAAATTACCACAGCAATCTTGGAGTAACTAACTCGGTAGGAAGTTAAATCATAGAAAACAGAACATTTCCCAAAAAGGGACAATAGCTACTTCAGATGTATCTACAAATGATAATATTTAAAATTTAAAAAAAATTTCTCAAGAAGAGAAAGACATAGCCACATGAGAAAATGATAAAGTTCTTCCAAGAAAGTAAAAACCAAAAAAATTCATTTGCAACAACTTACTCTATCACCAGCGTGGGGCACTGTACTGAAGCCGAAAGCTGCACTGGACACCATGACACTTCTCCGCTCCAATATCGCACGCCTAGCACAAAGGGCGAGAACCTGATGCCTGCTTCCTCTTCCTCTTCTCTGACCCTCAAAACTGCCTTTCCTGATAGCGATAGTTGACGAAGTTGACGGGGCCATTCCTCCTTGGACAGGACAGGCCAACCTGTCATTCTACTATTGGTTCCTTGGCCGTCTCCCCTCCCTATAAAAACCGGTGTGCCTTGGTAATAAATGGATTTTGAGCTGCCACCAACTCTGTGTTACTGACTCATTTCCCCAGCCTGGCAGAGGGGGCTCCCACGGAGAGCCTGGTCACCGCACTCACCCTCCTGCTAGGCTCCAGGGAACGGTTCGGCTGGTCTGAGCCATCCCGCCCGCCCTCGGGGACACCCAAGGTGCGACACACCAGAGCTTTAAAGTTTTCAATTCCAGTAAGCTGAATATGACAACTATTAGGGATTTGTGACTCTAAAGTGTTCCCATTCTTTAGCGGTGTTGGTTTCAAACTGCAATTATTTTGTCCTTACACCACGTTATACAGTAATTGTACATATGATGGTTGGGGTCTGTGTCTGTGCACACACTGAAAAACATTCTCTCATGGCCTATTAATTAACCAATTGCAGACCAGTAGAGGCCACATGCAGTCTCGAAGAGGAAGTAGTATGTTCCATGGGTGAAAAGAAAGATAAATATGAATTAATGGTATGGATGAAGGAAGAAACATTGAGTGGACTGAATGAAGGACCTTAATTTTCACTTGATACCTGTTCTCTTCTATAGTTTTGTCTCGGCATAAATGAGTTCAGAGAAAAGACCAAATTCTCCAATCTACTGCATGTAAGTGTGGTCAAGCCAAAAGGATGTGACCAAAAAATATGCATGTACAAATTCTAGTTCATAATGTAAACAAAATTATACGCCTTCCATTTTCTATTTCCTCTCTCTGCCTCTTTTTGCAGGGTAGAGGGTGCTAGGGATCAAACCCCAGGCTTCCCATATGCTAGGCAAGTGCTCTGCTTCTGAGCTATATCTCCAGTCTATATAGCCTCTCTTTTTTTAGTGATGAGCCACTCTGCAAACCAGGTAAATGGTCTACTTCATATCTTAACCAACATATATTAACTTAAAAGTACAGCTTATATTTATATTTGATAGCTAGAGTATTTATGCTTCTATCACTGCTTTAGAAGCCTAAACATTTGCAAGAGTATTTTTAAAATTATTGGGAATCTTTGCAGATGAACTTTAACAATTATAGTTTTAGAGAGGAGGAAGGCCAAGTGGTTATCAGAGAGTAGAATTCAAATATGAAGTATATCAAAGCAAAGGGTGAAGGCTGAAATAAGTTATATGCAAATAACCAAAGCAACCCAAATGAAAAAACAAAGTTAAAATAATAAAACTGAAACAACACAGCAAACAACTTAAAAGTTCTAAAAGTAAAAAAAGCAGTATGAAACTGACATGGTCAGAAAGTCAGAGTGTGATCTGAATTCAAAAGTATCAGGACGAAACTAACTTCTTAGTAAGAACTTTCCCTCTGACACAAAAACAATGAAGAACATCCGGAAAAATGAAAAAAGTTTCAAAACTAGTTTAATAATATTCCAAATCAGGCTCTTCAAGAAGCAAGATAGGTATTATAAACAGAGCAGGGATGGAAAGAACACAGGTAATTTTCATTTCCTAAAAATGATAATATACTAAACCAGTTTACAATTAAGCAGATAATTAATTAGTAAACTTACAGTAGTAATTTTGCCTTTTCTCTTGACTGGAAGAAATGGGCATGCTCTGACTTGGAGATCTTTAATGGCAGCAGTCATAGTAACATTTTTAAGGTCACCTTTACAGCAAATTTCACACTGTGTTGTAATGACCAAGGCAGGAGCATCATTTCTTGTCATGTCAGCCACGAACACAATTTCAGGGTTTTTAACAAGAACATTAACTTCCCATTTCACTGACTGCTGTATAGGTGCTAACATCAAAATAATAATAATTTAATAATATATACATATATATGCTACATAAATATTGCTTATAAATTATTTGAGAAAATGTTACTTCATTCTAAGTAAAAAAATAAAAGAATCACAGATCTCAAAATACACTATTAAAAGTTATCCTCTTCTGTTCTTTGTTTTGTTTAAACCCAGAGACTCACGCATATTAAGCACAAGAACTACCAACTGCAACTCTCAATGAAGACTTGTAGAAGCTATAGGCATGATCACATTAAAAACTGTGGGACAGGGGCTGGAGCTTTGGCTCAGTGGTTACGGTGTTTGCCTGGCATGCGCGAGTATTTGAGTTCAAACCCCAGCACCATGTACAACTAAGTGTCGGAACAACAAAAGCTACAAGAAAAACTAAATAAAATGATTCTTCTCATTCTCTCACTCTCTCACTGTCCTTCTTGCTTTAAAAAACAAAACCAAAAAACTTCAAGACAAATTCTCCACTATTTAATGGCACAACTAGAACCTAATCTAGTTTCCGACTGTCAACCTGATACTCTTTCTACTATATCACAATGTATGAAATATGAAAAAAGTAAAATAAAAACTATGTCAAAGTTATGTATCAACAGAAAAAAATGAATACTTTATTTTCCTCCTACTCTGAAAACTAAAGATTTTAATTTATTTCTGCATTTACACTGATCATCTATAGGGATAATCAAGGTTAAGAGCTGTTGTATCATTTCAATAATAAAGATATTAAATATTTTAACTGGCGACTAACCTCCTTCCTTAGAAGTCCATGTTTGAACATTGGTTTCTACAACAGTGCCTTCTGTGTAGGCCTCAAAAAAGACATTTGCAACAGTCAGCAGGAATTCCACACTTGCACAAATATACATTTCTTGAAAGACCGCATCAGTCACAGTGCCATCTCTGACAGTCCTATACTTCACATCCATCATGTCCTTTTTGTCAAATCCAACAGTTAATCCTATCATTCTGAAAAACACAATAACAATGCCTAAGACTCTTACAAATAACCAATAACATTAATTAAAACTTCAAGGCTATCATTCCTTTCACTGACAATAAATAAACATTCTGAAGTCATGACTCTTAGGAATATCCACAAAGTTTACAAATAATAGACCTACAAACTTCTGGAACATAAATGCTTCACAAATTATAAAACTTTTCAAATATTAAATGAATACAATGACCTGACTTAACTGAAGCTTTGAAAATCATAAGAGGTTCCTAGAAACTTGAAATGTAATTTTAAAGGTATGTTCTATACAATATATTAACCATTTCTCAGCCAAAAATTCAGAATGCTATTACATACCTAGGAGTTGCTTTCTTGACATGAGGCCTTTTGTCATCTAAAATACAGTTTTTTAATGAGAAAGAAGAGAGCATTGAGTCATCTGTATACATTTTTAAAGTACTTGTAATGTTTTCCAACTTAAATTCAGCAAGCTTCAGAGAAGGATCACGAACGTCTGTAAAAGAAGCCTGTGGGATAAGAAATCCAAACAAAATCTGAAAATTACACAAAAATAAGTTTAAAGGAAACTTTATGATATAAACTACTATAAATTGTTATATGTGCTTATCTGAAATATCAAAATTCTCTAACGTGGAGTGGGCATGTGTACAGGAGCTAATCCCAGGGCTCTGCAACATGCTGACTATGTATTCTACTGTTGAGCTATATCCTCAATTCCAAAATTCTCTATTTTCAAAGGGCTCTCTAATGAAAGGTCAAAAATAATTTTATACCTTATTTTTCACATTCTTAGCTATATGAAAGATACAGATAATTTTAAAATGGAAATGGTTAAATTATCATTAAAGTGAGATCAACCATGTTTTTCAGAACAAACACTAGAAAATAACAAAAACATTAACATGCTTTTAATAAACATTCACATATATAACTTTTCACAAATAAAATGTATTTTCTATTCTTCTTCATCTTACCTGTACAGGACTCGGACTATACAGTACCATGGTGAGATAATCAGTTTTGAAACTCATATTTACTGTCGTCTTAACTTGAGAAGCATGTGAATGTACTTCTACAACAGCAGCTGTTACCACAGTTGCTCCTTGAAAAATTAAAGTTATTGAAGAAGAGAAAAAAATATGAAAAGTAGCATATTAGAACAGCCATGAAACAGATTTAACATGATTAAAAATATTGTTCATTCAATAACACTGAGATTAGAAATTCACACATGGAACTCCAGGCTTGTGATTCTTTCCATAAGAACTTAGGGATATTCATAAAACACTCAGTACTTCAGTTTTCTTTTGGTACTTCCATTTCCACTTTCATAGGAATAACAGAAATAACCACA
>PVKS010020796.1:0-36260 GCA_004027875.1 Aplodontia rufa
AATACCAATGCCTATGTTTTATGATCTATTATTCTGAGCATGATGTGTATTATTCACATGAATTTTTTTTGTAATTGTACTACATATGCATATGTTTATTAACAACATAAACTATTATGTATTTTAAACTTTACATAAGTAGTATCATACTATAGATTTTTTATTGACTATCATATTCATGATGTATGCATATGCTAATATAGATTGACATTCATTTATTTTAATTGGGGAATTATATTAAGTAAAAAGAACATAAAGTTAATATCCCTATTTGGTAATAGTTTTTTCTCACCTTTTCTCTATAATAAACTGTCTATATTTGAACATGTTTTCTTGGTAATATTTTGGAAAGTGTTTCTAGGTTATGAAAATAGAAGTGAGATTACTTGTTGAAGGCTATGTGCATCTCCAGTTTTCCTAGAACTGCAAATTACTCAACCTAGTATATCAGCATATACACCTACCAGCAACATTTCAAAATTCCTAGCAAATGATATTTTCTCAAGACTTATTACCTGGCTATGTTTTGCCTATATAATGTGTGTGAAATGATATTTCATTTTGGTTTAATTTATACTTTCCCAATTAGTAGTTAGCTCTCTGAAACACTATTGGACATTGAGATTTCCTCCCCTTAAAAGTTCCCATTTGTGTAGTTTGCCCATTTCTTGCTGAATACTTTACAGGATTTTTTCTTTTATTGACTTTCAACCCATCATACAGTTTGGATTCAAATCCTTTGTTAGTTATATTAACCATATTTTCACTTTTTTGTCATTTATCTTTTCGCTTTTAAATGTTTTTATTGTGTGTGTGTGTGTATATATATATATACATATATATATACACCTATATGTGTGTATATGTATACACACCTATATATGTATGTGTGTATATATATATATACACACACATATATATCACATATATATGTGTGTGTACGTGTAACTAATTAATGTATACAATACATTTTTTTGGTTTACTTGAACATAATGAAATGATTATTATGAACAAACAGCATCCATCATTTCAGTTATCGTTTTTTCATTGATTACCTAAAATTTACTCTCAGTTTATTTCTAGTATAAAATAAAATATTTTTAACTCCATTTATCATTTTGTACAATAGATCTCAGACTTATTCATCATAGAAACTTATTCATCCCACATAAATACAATTTCATACCCTCTTACTTAATCTTCCCATTTCTTTCTCCTCTATCCTGGCCCATGGTAACTAGTATATTTTTAAGTATAGCATAGTTTTATTTTTAATTTTTTGAGGACCCTCCACCCTATTTTCCATAATGTACTGTACCAACAGCTTATAAGATCTCACTTTTCTTTACATCTTCAACAATACTTGGCATCTCTTTCCTTTTTGATAATGGCAATTATAAGAGTATAAGATGATAACTCATAATAATTTTTATGTACATATCCCTGATGATTAGCGAAAAAACACCTTTTCATATATTTCACAGCCATTTTAATGTCTTCTTAGGAGAAATATCTATTTAGTTCCTTTGCTGAATTTTAAATTAGGATATTTGCTTCCATTATTAATTGTGAGTTCCTTATAGAAATAGATATTAACCCCTTATCAGATATATGATTTGCCAATATTTTCTTCTAATATATTGACTATCCTTTCAGCCATGATTCCGATAAGCTAGCTTTCTTTCTTTCTTTCTTTCTTTCTTTCTTTCTTTCTAAGAGAGAGAGGGACAGAGAGAAAAAGAGGATCAATTTTATTTAGTTTTTCATGTGGTCTTCATTGCTCCAATACTTCGTTGTGTATGTGGTGCTAGGGTTTGAACTCATGTCCATGCGCGTGCCAAGCAAGCTCCATAACCTCAGAGCCACCACTCCAACCCCTCCATAGTTTTCTTTACTCTTTTTTTCCATCATTTTATCTCTTTTCTCCCTTGACTGGATAATTTCAAATGACCTGCCTTCAAGTTCACAGGCTCTTTCTTCTTCTTGATCAAGTCTGTGGACTGCACTGTCTTGCATTTTTCATTTCACTCATATTCTCCTGCTTGGGAAGTATTTCAGTGATTTCCTTCTCTTCATTGAATGTCTTGTTTTGTTTATATATTGTTTTCCTGATTTCATTGATATATTTATCTATATTTGCTTGTTTTTCATTGAGCTTCCTTATAAATTACATCTTTTTTTAAGAGGACAGTGAGAGAAAGATAGAGAGAGAGAGAGAGAGAGAGAGAGAATCAATTTTTATTGAGTTTTTCACAGGGCTTTCGTTGCTCTGATACTTAGTTGTATACATAGATGCTGGGGTTTGAACCCATGTATTTGCACATGCCAGGCAAGTGTCATAACAGCTGAGCCACCACTCCAGCCCCTAAAAATTATTTATAATAAAATTCATTCTATTTCTCTCCCCCTCACTGTCCCTCTCTCTTAAAAAAATACTTGCAATTACCTTTCAGGCAATTTATAGCTCTGACACTCAAGAAATTATACACCATTGAACAAGGCAATGTATGTATTATGAGAGCCTTAGAAAGAGAAGAGAGAAGGGGTAATATCATAGTCAATTTCCTATTGCTATTACTGAATATCAGACTGATTTTTTTTTTATAGAGCAGAGGAATATTTAGCTTGTGGTTCTGGAGGCTAGCAAGTCCAAGAATGAGAGGACAAATCTAGTAAAGTTGTCCTGCTTACCTTTTGCCTACTTGGGAGAACCCTCCTGGCTCCATGCTAATTCTTACTGGGGCAATGAAGTGACATGAGAAAGGAATTTTCTACTCTTTTTCTCGTTGCTATCCTTGATTCATGTGCTTCACAGTGTATCTACTACTCCTTTGCCATAATTCCAGAACTTTCTCTTGGCTATTTTTTTTTTCAGAGTATAGTTGTTTGCTCATTGTTCCTGTTATTTTTCTCGGAGACAAATGTTGGGACTTCCTAATCCACCATTTTGTTGATGTCACCTTAGTCTTCTTGCTTTTTAAATGAACCTAATTGAATGAATACTTTCCTTTTTACTTTTTCATAAGACATTAATTATATATGCTACTTTAAAGTTAGAAATCTTCAGTGTATAACACAATTTATTTTTACATACTTAACCTGTATAGCTACCACACTGATCAATATTTTGTCAAAATAAATGTTACTTGTAAAAGTAGCTAGTATTTGAATTTTAGCATGATAGAGCACTTTTGCCTACATTTTTAGTCCATTTTCTGCTGTTATAAAAGAATATCTGAGAATGAATAAATTTTAAAGAACAGAAACTTATTTTTTACAGTTATGGAAGTTGAGAAATCCAAGATCAAGGTGCCTACATGTTCATATTCCTGCTAGGTCTGCTTCCAACATGGCAATTTGATTGCTGTGTTCACCAGAGAGGAGGAACACTGCATCCTTTCTCAGTCAGAAGGCAGATGGGTAAAGGGAATTAACTTCCATTCAAACCCTTTCATATTGCCATTAATTCCACGGCTCTAACAATGGCTCTGGCCTCACAATCTATTATTTTATTTTATTTTTTTAAAGAGAGAGAAGGACAGAGAGAGACGGGGGAGGGGGGAGAGAGAGAGAATCAATTATATTTAGTTTTTCATGTGGCTTTCGTTGCTCCGACACTTTACTGTGTACATGGTGCGAGGGTTCAAACCAGAATCCTTGCACATGCCAGGCAAGTGCTGTAACTGCTGAGCCATTGCCGCAGTCCCTGCCCTCACAATCTAAACACCTTTGAAAACATCCCAACCCCAACTTTGCTGCATTGGTGATTGCGTTTCCAACAGTTGGATTTTGCCGGGGAACAATAGCAGCCTGATGGTAAATTTCATGTGAATAGAAAACTATAATATTCACAAATGTATCTGACTTCTTTTGCTCAGCATTTTGTGAAATTCAATCATGCTGTTGTAACGACAGGTGGTTCATTCTTTACCACCTTTAATGTTGGTGACCAGTTTGATTATTTTTAATCATGGGTATATTAGAATTTTTTAAAAAGGTGCTATAAATATTATTCAATGTGGGCATTTGCTTGGTCATAGGGTAAGCATTTATTTAGAATAAGTAGATCCTGCCTATGTCAATTCATTTAATTTTAGTCACTGTGTTAGGAAAATAATTGTATCTCATGGTTTTTAATGCTTGCATTTCCTCAACAATGCTGAGCACATTTGCAAATACTTATGACTCTTTTAAAAGTTTCAGTGCTTATCTGGTTCATAAACTTATTTCTGACTCCAATAAAAGAAGCATTATTTCTTATAAAACATTTCATTTTTGCATTTATAATATTAATTACATGGAAAATATAGTTATATATTATAAAAGATAAGTGTCTAAATTTATCTATTTCCATGGTAGAACATTTTATCCTAGCACCATTTACTAAACAGTCGTTTTACTGATGTGACAAAGCATTGTTTTAATTACATAACTTTTATAGTAATGTCTTGTAATTAAAAGAGTGTTCAAGTAGGAAAAAAACAATAACTTCAGGAAACTGAGCAGAGAGAAGAAAACATACATGTATTTGAGAGACGAGCATATGAGTTTTGATGATCCTCTTTATAACTCATATTTTTTCTATTTAATTTCATTAATTTTCTGAACTTTATTATATCCTTTTGTTTACCTTCTATTTCTTTTATTCTTTCTCTAACTTGTTTAGTTGAATGTTTCAGTCATTATTTTATACTCTCAATTCTTTTCATATAAGATCATACATTTCCTTTAAATAGTATCAGCATCTGGCCTGTTTTGCTATATAACATGTGCATTGTTATCTAGTACTAAATATCATCTAATTTACATTTTGATTTCTGTTTGGGTCTTGAATTATTTAGCAATGTATTTTAACTTCCTACTGAATAATGCATTGATTATATTTTTATTGTAGATAATTGCTTTTATTTCATCAGTGGTCAGACAGCATTATCTGCATAATACTGACTCATCTGTAGTTTTGACACTTTACAGGTGAAAATAATTTTAACATATTGCATGGATGCTTGAAAAGAATATTCTCTAAATATTGGATAAAATGTTCTACTGTGTTAGGGAGATAATCTGATCTTCCAGAGTTTATTAGTATTTTATTGGCTTAATCTAAATGTTAAGTAAGGGGATTTTAAATTCTTAACTATAAGACTGGGCATGTGGCTATCTGGTACAACAATTTCCTACCATGTGTGAAGCCCAGGGTTTGAACCCAAGCACTACAAAGAGGAAAAAAAAGAATACATATACATATATATATATGTATATATATATGTATATATATGTATGTATATATATATATATACATACATATATATATATACGTGTGTGTGTGTGTGTGTGTGTGTATGTGTATTCACTCTATTTAAAACAAAAATGGCCATAAACACAGGAATTTTGTGGTTATATTGTTGTATCCTTCTGGTGAATTTCTTTCACCTTCTCTGTTCTTAGGAAAAAAAATGAAGCATTTTTTTCTATAAGTTCCATTTATTAAAGTCTTCTTATTCTTCTTTTATATTCTAAAAAAAAAAGATACGCATCTCTTCTTTTATACCTTCTGTAGTCTAATTCTTAAATGATTTTGTAAAGACTTCCATTACAGATTCAAAGCTATTTCCAACCTGTGACCAATTTTTAAATTAATTCCTTAGTTTGGAGTTTCAGGGTCAGTAAAAAAGTGTAATTGTGGCTCCCTAACTTTTAAGATGTAGAACCAGGGATTTGGGTTTGGCAGGAGAGACCATGTTGTTTCACTTTTATTTTCACTCAGAGGTCCCTGGTAGAGAAAGCTCCCTTTTTGCTCTTACTTGCAGATGTTTTTTTCTCCTTTTTATATCATGTCTCTCAATGGCCCACCACTTCCAGGATTTTGGCTTGTGTATCATCTTCACTCCAAAAGCCTGTTATATCCCCGGCTTTCTGTTCAACTCCTAAATGAGTCTTACTGTCTATGGCCAGACCACCCTGAACACGCCCAATCTCATCTAAATGAGTCTTACTTGCAACCTCTTAATTACAGTACTGAAATTCTTATAAATTGCATAGCAAGTTCATGCACTTTGCACTCAGAGAATAAGTTGCCTCATTTTCGGCATCTCAGCAAATTCTTTTCTTCTTTTGAACTCATGTGTGCATTATTACATTTTTGTTTGAATCAAGAATGTTATCACATATTTTTGTTTGTTTTCTTCTTTTGGCATCCTGACAGAGATATCCCATTCAACGTAACTGTAGTATGTAGAAATTTTAGGGATAAATGCATTAATTTCTACTCTCCATACTGGCATACATACTGTGATAACTTTAAGGATAGACTCCATATGGAGGCAAAGAAAAAGAACTTGGAGAAATCACTTGTGAAATATTTTATAAATTCCATAAAATTCAAAAAGAATTCAAAATGCATTTGTACTCAGCATGATACAACAACTGGGGACTTTGCCCCCAATTCAGCAATGTTCAAAGTTGGGGCTCTGAGGGAGGGATTAGATCATAAGAGCTCTGACCTCATCAACGGATTAACTCATTAAGGGATTCACATTTGGTGGCATTATTGAGAAGTGGTTGAAAAATGCCAGTGGTTGGGGCTAGATGGAGGAAGTAGTTACTGAGAGTGTGATCTGGAAGGGCATATCTTGCCCCTGACCCTTCCCTCCCTCCCTCCCTCTCTCTGCTTCCAGCTACCAGGAGGTAAATAGGTTTCTTCTGCCATGATGTTCTGCCTTACCTCAGGTCCAAAGAAATGGAACCCGCCAATCACAAACTAAAAACTCTGAAACCCTGAGTCAAGGTAAGTGTTTCCTTCTGTAAGGTTGCTTCCTCTGGAATTTTCTTCCAGCTGTGAAAAGCTAACACAGTATGTTTCATAACAATCTCTGGCCATTGCGTGAGAAAAATGAATCTTGATTCTCTTTTCTATTATAGGTACTAGATTTCAGTGACCCATAGGCAAACTTTGACCCAGTTCTCTTGCAGTATTTGTCAGACAAATGATTGAATGGAGTTAATTGTATGGAGTTTGTGTAGAGCTAGGAAAACAAGAAAGCTAACTGGCCTATAAAGCCCATCTCACTGACCTCATTAACTTTATACTCAACCTCAAAATATGCTCAGCTATGACTTCCTGTACATCTTATGGTGCACTAAGGAAGTCTGTGTTAATTAGATCATTCTCAGCAGACCAAGGAGAGCAGGAGGCTCAAAATTACGTTGACTCTAAACAAATATTTCTTTGCACTAATAAGACACTTGTACAACTATAAATGACACAGGTGGGGATGACATTAGGATGATAAGGGATTGCAACATGAACCCACATTTATTGTCAGTGGTTTAATTCTTTCCTGATGTGTTTTCAGACCAGATAATAATTCCAAAAATTAGTTATAAATTAGGAACATGAAAATTATAGAGATTTTTATAAATGAAAATTTATTATTACTATCTGCCTTTATCATAATTTTTATTTTTTTCAACAATCCTGTTCAATAAGCACTGAACTCCCAATAAGCATTGCCCCTCCCTCTATAGAAAGTGATTTATATTTGTGACACAAAAAGATTTGAAACACTAAAGTTCCCAATGACTTCAAATGTGATGATGATGAATCTTTTTAAATAATTCTCAGATATTCTCAGAGCACAATTCACATGACCTAAATCAGTTTGTGTTCGTATGCACATAAACAGGAACATATATAAACACAACAAGTAAAAATGGGAAGGGAAAAGTTGTCATTCTAGAAGATCTCCCACCACACATAAATCATTCTTCTCTCCCCTAACTGGATATGATCACTGATGGGAAATCTAGTAAGAGTCATGAGCAAAGGAAGAAAAACATATTAAAAAGAATAAAAGTGTAGGGCATTTTCAGGAGTATTTGGTTCTAAGAAGAACTAGCTTCCTAACTCCCCAAAAAGGAATGTATATTTGCTATTTGGTGTATTTACTACAAAGGATCATGTATCATATATTGGGTTTAATTAATTTAACATTATCATGATTATCTTTCAAAGACAAAAAATGGTCTTCTGTAACTTCATTCTAGTTGCTTACTATATTCTATTATATTGATGTGCTATGATTAAATTAATCTTCAATTGTTAGATACTTCAATGTTATGATTCAACGGTCATTTGCCTTTATTGTGTTTTTTTTCCCCACCAAGCTTCATTTTCTCTTCCTAACACCTTAATTTTCAAGTATGTAAGTAGCTCCTTGTCATTGTTTTAAATATTGGTGGAGAAAATTCAGGGTGATTACCTTCTACTATAAAAGCCAAAGAAAAGAAATATACTTTCCTGGTTCCTATACAGCCAGGTGTTGGCAGGTAACCAAAATTTGACCATTTGGAGGCCCTCTCCTGAGACTTACAACCTTTATCCTGGAATCAAGTGTAGGAGGCCAATGTTAGTAGGTTTTTCATCTCAACAGGGGTAATTCCTGCTAAGGCATCCTAAGCAGCTCTGCTAAGTATAAGACAGTAAGTGTGCTTTCAACCTCTTCCTCCTTTATAACTTGATTTCTGTTGAATCAGCTACTCATTGTTCTTCAAATTTCCTTAGATCCTTTCAAAAAATTTTGGCAAAAGTTAAGAGAGCTTGGTTCTTCAGCATTAACTATGGTCTTGGAGAGTATAAAAATCTTTAATAAAAACCCTGTAGACACATTTTGCCATGTGTCTACACATGTTCCAGCTATGAAAATCTAACATAGTATGTTTCATAAAAATTTATTATTTCTTTAAAGTTCTAGAAATGCCAAGTAAAGAGTATTCAAAATCTTAAAAGTATATTATTATCAAATTACTTCTAAAAATACAATATAGAGGTTAAGAATACCTAGCTGACCTCTTCCCATATAACCTTCTTCAACTGGTCTCTCAGCCTCAGTTCATTCATTTTACTATGGGATTAATCACAGCACCAATTTAAGAGGGCTGTTGTGAACAAAAAAAAAAAAATGAGAGTGCATACAAAGTTTAGCACAAAGTAAATCTATGAAAAAATTGATTTTATTATTATAAGAAAAAATGTTAAAAAATGTAAAAAATGTAAAATGTAAAAAATGTAAAAAAAAGTAAAAATGTAAAAAATGTAAAAACAAATGAGAGTGCATACAAAGTTTAGCACAAAATAAATCTATGAAAAAACTGATTTTATTATTTTCAGAAAAAAACGTAAGAAGTATACTCCCAGGGGCCTAGGTGTACCCATTCATTCTTCTACTTTGGCTGTCTTTAGTTCCCTTTATCCACTCACATATGACTGGTCTATGATTGAAACGCATTAGACATGTGAGGAAAACACTGCTGTCATTTTTAACTTTTATTTAAACTAATTTAAAAAAACTTTGTCAAACTTATTTACCATTTCTTTACACTGTACCATTGTTTGGATTTAATTGACTATAAGAGGTGATGTCACAATCTTTTCAACTCATAGAGCTTCTAAATAAAGATTTTTATCTAGTCGTCATTTCTAAGATGTTGCAAGATAAAAAGAAAGTAGAAGTTTGATACTAAAGCAGCATTTAAAAAGAAAAGCAGAGCCTCTACTAATGACTTAAGAGGAGTTAAGAATTTCTTCACATACAGTAGAAGAAGAAAGGAAATTTAAATGTGAAAAATGAAAAGTGAATTTAGTTAGATATAAAAACAGGGTCACTATTAGAAAGCCTCAAAAATCTAATCTACATTGCGTAACAGAGACACCTGCTGGTCACTAAGTATTTCACTGTTCTAACCCTCAAAATACATTTATTCCTTCACTATAAATCCTACCCTCTCAGAAAGTCTTTGAACATTCAAACCACAAATATAATGAGAGGTTCTTATCAAAATGATAATAATTACATCATTGTAGTACATTTTTCACATTGAATCTGGGAGGGGTGGTTCTGCCAGCAAGACCACTTTGCTAATATTATGCTAATAAATGATAGATTTAAATACACCATACTACTATCTTTAACCAGAAAAAAAAATTAGGTTTTGATATATGAAAGTTCACGATACTATGGCCAACGAAAAATTACAAAACAAATATATCTAAGACACAAGGTTAAGATTTTTTATTAGAAAAAAATATAAAGTATGATTACATAAAATACTAAAAGTCCATCTTATAATATTATATGTCAGTTAAAGAAACTGACTTTTTATTCTCACTGATTTAAAATACTAAAGATTTAAGGGATCTCAATAGCAACTAGAGTAAGACTTGGAAGATACCAGACAAGAAGACTGACCAGGTAATTATGGAGGGTAAACTGTGATTCCTATCCCAAAAAGAACTTTGACTCAGTGGGATTATGTCTTGTTTCCTTAAACAATTCATCAAATGAATTAAAATACTGTGGCTAAATTTACTTTTGATAAACAAAATGTAATTTGTATGCTTTTAGAAACCTCAAATTTCATCTTTTGAAAATACAGATTTAAAAATATTTCAAAAATCAAGAATTATAATCAGAATCTAAAATAGCATAAATTAACTCAGTAAGTTAGATATTATATATAACTAAAGTCACAGGCAGGAAATGTAAAAAGTGCTTATTTTAGTCAATTAGCTAATCAATTATACTAATATTTTTAACACTGTTTAACTCTGTACTTAAGGTACAGATGCAAACTATAAGACCTATTTTCAAGGACCCTATATCCTAAATGGGTATTGAACTTCACTTCATGTAAATAATAGTGTACAATAAAAGTCAGTATTTAATTATGAGTTAAAGTGATGATGACCTAAATTCATTAAAATTTCCTACATAAGAGTTCTGACAGTTAGGGACTAGTCAGGGAAATGCTCATGATGGAAGTAAACACTGAATAGGTATATAAATGCTGGGAGGATTTGAGAAGCAGGAAGTCTCAGTGAAACAAGAACAGCAGGAGTAATGAGAAAGGAGCAAAGCCCGGAAAGAATTTGTTTGTGGGCAGGGTGTACATCTTCACAAAGCGGAGTGGACAGAGGGTGTTACAAGAAATATTTGGCTTGAAAAAGAGGTGCAAGTATAAGGAACTTCTTGAAAGTCTGGCAGAAAATTTCAGATTTGATGGATCAGGACATGAAAAAGATGAGTTCTGATAAATTCAATGAAACCAACTTAATAAATTCAGTATTTAGGAAAGATTGGTTTGGCAGCAGCCTTCTCTATAAGTGGTCTCATATGAATTGGCTCCACTTGAGTTACTTTGCTAATAATATTCAAATTTTACCTACAAGTTAAGTGGTTTATATATAACTTCATACATTCTACATTAAATTATTTACTTGGTGTCCATTCCAGTAATAAATGAAGAAGAAAGCCAAGCAATAAATTTGATTCATATCAATGACCAGCTTAGTAAATAAGAACCACAAATTCACCTTCTTCTACCTTCCTACTTCCACTGTCTGATAGAAGAAAACATAATTGCTTAAGAGAAAGGAAAAATTGTCATTCTGCTTTTATTATCTAATCTTGTTCAGGTAAAAATCAGGGAATTTTTCCTAAATTGTATAAGACTAGAAAGCATATTCTACTAATAACAAGGAAAACAATAATATTTGCTAAAATTAATGAGTGCCTATTTTTGTCAAGCTTAAACCTGTATCATCTCACTAAAGTTTCAAAGCACCCCTTTTCAAAGCACCTGCTCTTCATCTTTGCAGCTGGGTTGTCACAGGATCACAGAGTCTGGAAGAAGATCCCAATAATTATGTATTCGGATATGAAGACAGGTCTGTCTGGTCTCATAGCCTGTGCTCTCTGCATGGTCCCACCCCAACACTCTAGTGAGCACACTGTTTGAAACACTGAAGCAATTCCTGTCCCTACTTTACTCTCATAAAGCTAAATGTCAAAGTTAAAGACCACTGCAAACTACATCCAAATTATAGCACGCCAAAATGTTAGCAGACTAGTACAGCAATGATCATGAAAAGCATGAGTATTGATAGCAAGGTCTGGCTAAGGATTGAAATGGCAGAGTTCCCATTCATAATTTTAAAATTCATTCTAAATATCTTAGAGTCATAATAGAGCCTGACATTGAATAATAGATAACATGATATTTATTTTTGTTTCAGTTACTTCTTAATTTTGGTGATATCATTCAGGTAACTATACATTTTGGCCTATGTTTAAAGTTCTTGATATAAACTATTGACATTGTAATTTTTTCTAGGCTATCTCTTATTTTGGCATGGTTCTTTAGTATTATTGATTAGTATATCCTGTTAGGAAGTCAAATAATCTCTGATTTATAGTTTTTAAAGAAGAGAAAAAGAAAATCAAGGGATGCTAGTTTATATAGGTGCATAGTCCTCCACAAATTCTTCAATAATATACAGAAGGGGTAGTGGTGGGGGAGAGAGAGAGAGAGAGAGAGAGAAAACAAATAGGTCTGAGTCAAATGACTCTAACAGGAGAACTTAAAATCTTTAGTTACCTTCATTAACTATAAATCACATGTAAGAACTGTTATTTCAGAGGTCATCAATTAATTCAAATATAAAATTTTTGACTTGGAATTTTAAAGTTGTAACATATGAAATCTGGAGAACTCATATTTCTAGAAAAGTTATATATTAAATATTAATGCCGAATTCTCTTACTTGGGGAAGAGAATAAAAGGGTTTCCATAAAACATTACCTTCCTTTAAATCTAATCTGAAAATGTGAGAACACTTTGTAAAGAACTAAAAAACAAAACAAATTTGTTGAAACTCAAGGTGAATACTTAAAAGAATCCTCAAGAGTTAGAGAAATCCTGAGGGTATGATTGAAGATCATCACTCAAATCCTGGGCCAGTAATAGGACAGAGAAAATCAAGTTGAGACTCCTAAGTTTAGTAAAAAGTCTTGGACAGGACTAATGTACTGCCAGGTTGGTTGCTATGATCTAGTTGTATCATCTCCTAATTTTTTTTCTAATACTCACATGAATAATAAAAGGAATAAAAATATGCAACACATGCCTAAAAAGATGTAGTAAAGGTATTTTCCCTGATAAACAGCACAACTTATTAGAAAACTATAATAATTTAAAAAGAATTAGATCAATTGACTAGTAAAACAAAATAAACTTGATTATATGTGAAAAAGGGTCATGTACAACATTATGGAAATTGTGAACTGTTCAATAAATAATTAAATAGTACTGGGCTAATAATTATACATATAGAAAAAAAGGAACAGAATCCTTATTCCAGGCCACATGAACAAACTGAGTCCAGGTTGATTCAACACCCAACCTGAAAGCCAAGAAAAAATAATATAGGAGGATAGTTCAGCAGTGTTTAAACAAGATTTAAAAAGTCTTAACTATAACACTGACCACATTAGATAGTTTAAAAATTATGCTATCTTAAAAGACATTATAAAATGTTGAGATATATGTAATACAGATATCCAAAAAGAACTCATACAAATTGGAAACAAAAACATTAGAATGTGTGGAAATGTACATAATCATGCATTTGGAGAAGAAAGAAAAGCAATGGAGAATAAACATGAAAAATATTTGATCTCATTAGCAATCAGGAAAATGCAAATGCATATCACCAACATATATCATTCCACTTTTCCAGATTAGACAATATTGACCAGTATGATAATACTTGTGTCAACAACATGTGGATCAATTAAAGCTTTATATGGCATTGGTAGGAATATAAATTTGGTGAAATAACTCTGGAAACAGATTAATATTATTATGGAGGTAGGCTGTAAGACTCCTATTTCTAAACCATTGGGAAATTTTTTGTACAATTTACATAAGGAGAAATATATGACAATATCCACAGTAATATTCTCTATAAAAGCAAAAACTGAAAACAATTGAAATATCAATGCATAGGAGAATAGATATACTTTAGATATATTTATATTTTAGATTTTCACATATCCTATGAATGATAAACCAATAGAGCTACAAAAAACAACTTACAAAGTAACTATTGAGTGAAAACAAGGTCACAGTAAACAATAAAGAATTAATACCTCTCCACTGTCCCAATTTAACTAATTTGGAATAACTAGACCTAGAATTGCTTTCTCTGTGTTCTATAGAGAATTTGCTTAAGATTCATGAGGAAATTTTGAATAATAAAATTAACAGTCTGTACTAGCCAGTAGAGCAGGTACATTTATTTGTCTTTATTTCATTCTATAAAGTTTCCATTATGATCTACACAGTTTTGATATAGTATATTTTCATTATTTATTCTAAATATTTTCTAATTTCCACAATGACTTATTTAAACAATGATATGTTGAAAGTAACATTTCAGTGTTCACATGTATTGCTCTTTTAATTCCTTTTATGTTGTTGATTTCTGCTTTCATTGCATTTTTAAAATTCGTTCAACATAGTCTTACATATAGGAGGGAATCATTGCCACACTGTCCTGGTCCAGCCGGGTTCTGACCTGAGGGACGGGCTGGGGATGAGAAAAACCACGGACCGGAGACCCGAAACAGTCTTTCTTTATCCAAGCTTCACTTCTCTTTTTATATATGCATGCTTTACATCTCTCTTTCAAGGCAACTTAAATGTCTTAGTCTATTCGTCCATTTGTGCTGCTACGACAAAATGGCCAACATTGGGTGATCTCAAACAAGTCAAGGCAACGCTGCAAGACTGCACTCCAGGACAAACATGGACAACAATTACTCACAGTTCTGGAAGCTGGGAAGTTCAGGATCGAGGCACAGGCAGGTTCGGCTGCTGGCAAGAGCTCATCTTCCAAAGGAGCAGGGACACCATGTCCTGCAGAAAAGTGCGAGAGCTCTCAACCAAAGGAAGAGCTCTCTACTGCTGGCTGGAGCCTCTTCTTTTAAAGGCCTTCGCCCCGCCCCCTCGAGGCCTCTCTACAATAGCGTGTTCATTTCCACACCTGGATTTCGGAGGTACACGTTTGACCAATAAGCCTCTATGTGTGCCTTTTGAAGGATCTAGAATAATTGGCAGGTGATACTACTGCAACATGTCTGAAACCCGTGTGGACACCCTGTTTTTCAAGCTTAACAATGTACAGTCTAGCAGCCCCTCCCAAAGGAGCTTATGCAAACAGCAACAAGATCCAGGGCAGCTGATAAAGTAAAGGTCAGACCCCAACACACACATTCATGAACACATATGTATAATGATGATATAGTAAGCCAAGGCTAATGCCAGTTCATGATCTCCCCACTTTGAGTTCCCCCCAATTCCAAGTTTCCCCTACTTTACCCCCTAGTTAGTTGGATTTTTCAAAAAGTTCCCCACTGGGTTCATAACCCCTCTACTCACTCCCTCCAGCTGCTTTGATAACCCTCCTTTCCCACCCCTCATTCTTGCCCCCCTCCCTTCATCAACCAGTGTCATAGCCAAGGTTCCCCTGTTCATGTAAAACTTTACCCATGTTGAGTTTATTATTAGCTTAGCCAACTTTCAGACTGTTTTCAGTTATATTCTACCTTCCAGATATGAGAGAAAACATTTTTGGTCCTTGAGTCTCTGACTTTGGGATATTTCACTCAGCATAATTTTTTTCATCTCCATCCATTTGGCTACAAATGCCATGATATCATTCTCTCTAATAGCAGAGTAGAATTCCATTGTATATATGTACTATAGTTTTTGAATCCACTCGCCCAGTGAAGGGTATCAAGGTTGACTCCATAGTTAGCTATAGTATTACGCTATGCTATAAATATTAATGAAGCTGAATCTCTATTATGTGCTGATTCTATCTCTTTTGGGAAAATACCCAGGAGTGGGATAGCTGGGTCATAAGGTGGTTCCAGCCTCAGTTTTTTGAGGAGTCTCTGTTTTCCAGAGTGGCTGTACAAGATTGCAGTCCCACCAACAGTGTGAAAGTGTTCCTCTCTTCCCACAACCCCTCCAGCATCTGTCACAGTATTTATTCTTCATTTTTGCCACTCTTACAGGAGTGAGGTGAAATCTCAGTGAAGTTTTGATTTGAATTTCTCTGATTACTGGTGATGTAGATCATTTTATCATATATTTATGGGCTTTTTGGACTTCTTCCATTGAGAAATTTCTATTTAGCTCCCTGTCCCATTTATTGTTGGATTATTTGTGATTTTGGTGTTCAGTTCTTTGAGTTCTTTGTATATTCTGGATATTAGCCCTCTGTCTGAGGTGTAGTAGGCAAAGATTTTCTCCCATTCTGTAGGTACTCTCTTGACTAATTCTTTAGCTGTGCAGAAGCTTTTTAGTTTAATGGCATCCTGTTCATTTATTCTTGGCTTTAATACTTGCACTATGGGAGTCTTGTTAAGGAAGGCCATGCTGACACCTCTGTCGAGTAGTGGTGATCCTATGTTTTCTTCAAGAAATTGTATAGTTGCTGGTTTAATTTCTATATCGTTGAACCATTTTGATTTGATTCTTATGTAGGGTAAGAGGTAAGGATCCAATTTCAGTTGTCTGCATATGGCTATCCAGTTTGTCCAACACCACATGTTGAACAGGCTTTCCTTATTCCTTATTCCACACTATACTTTTGCCCCCTTTATCAAATATCAGATAGTTAAAGATTTGAGGGTTTGTCTTGGTATCTTCTATTCTATTCAATTGGTCTTCATTTCTGGTTTTTTTTTTTTTTTAAGAGAGAGGGACAGTGAGAGAGACAGAGAAAGAGAGAAATAACTTTATTTAGTTTTTTCACATGGCCTTAGTTGCTCCAACACTTAGTTGTGTATGTGGTGCTGGGGTTTGAACCCAGGTCCTCATGCTTGCTAGGCAAGCGCCAAAACCGCAGAGCCACTGCTCCACCCCCATTCATTTCTGTTTTGATGCTAATACCATGCTGTTTTTGTTACTATAGCCCTATAGTATAATTTCAGATCAGGAATTATGACACCTCCTGCTTCCTCTATCTAGGTTAGTAATGTTTTGGCTATTTTGAGCCATCTGATATTCCATATGAAATTGAGAATTGCTTTACCTATATCCATGAAGATTGTCATTGGTGTCTTGATGGGAATTACATTGAATCTATATAGGGCTTTCAGTAGAATGGCCATTTTGATTACATTTATTCTGCCTAACCAAGAACATGGAATGTTTTTCCATCTAATCAGGTCTTCTGCAATTTCTTTTCTTTTTTCTTTATTTTTTTTAGAGAGAAAGACAGTGAGATAGTGAGATAGAGAGAGAGAGAGAGAGAGAGAGTCAGTCAATTTTTATTGAGTTTTTCACATGGGTTTCATTGCTCTGACACTGAGTTGTGTATGTGGGTACTGGGATTTGAACCCGTGTACTTGCGCATGCCAGATAAGCACCGTAAGTGCAGAGGCACCACTCCAGCCCCTGCAATTCCTCTTTGTAATATTCAATAATTTCCATTGTACAAGTCCTTTATATACTTTATTACATTAATGCCCAAGTATTTTATTCTTTTTGAGGATACTGTGAATAGGACAGTATTCCTGATTTATTCTTCAGTGGAATTGTTGCTGGAGTATAGGAAAAGCTAATGATTTATGAGTGTTGATCTTATAAGCAGCCACTTTGCTGAAATTGTTTATAAGCTTTAGAAGTCTTCTGATCGAGCTTATTGGGTCTTCTAGGTATAGAATCATGTCATCAGCAAATAGAGACAGCTTAACTTCCTCTTTTTGTATTCAAATTCCTTTGATTTCCTTCTCTTGTCTGATATCTCTGGCTAGGGTTTCAAGGACTATATTGAATAAGAGTGGTGAAAGTGGACAACCTTGTCTTGTTCCTGAATTCAGTGGAAATGCTTTCACTCTTTCTCCATTAAGCATAATAATTAGCTATGGGTCTGTCATAAATGGATCTTACATAGTTAAAATATCTTCCCTTGATCCCTATCTTCTCCAGGGTTTTGGTCATAAAGTGGTGTTGAATTTTATCAAATGCCATTTCTACATCAATTGAGATAATTATATGATTTTTATTTTTAATACAGTTTAAGTGGTGAATTACATTTATTGATTTGCATATGTTGAACCAGCCCTGTTTTCCTGGAATGAAGCCCACTTGATCATGATGTATTATCTTTTTGATGTATTTTTGGATCTGGATAACTAGAATTTTAGTAAGGATTTTTTGAGTCTATGTTCATCAGGGAAATTGGTTTGTAGTTTTCTTTTCTTGATGTGTCTTTGTTGGGTTTGCTATCAGGGTTATATTTATTTCATAAAAAGTGTTTGGGAGAGTTCTAACCCTTTCAATTTCATGGAAAAGTTTGTATAGGATCAGCGTTAATTCTTCTGTAAAGGTCTGGTAGAATTCTGCTGTGAATCCAACAGGTCCTGGGCTTTTCTTTATTGGAAAGCTTTTGATTGCTGTTTCAATTTTGCTACCTGAGATTGGTTGATTTAGAATTTCAATGTCCTCCTGTGTTAATTTGGGAATGTCATATGTGTCAAGATATTTGTCCATTTCTTCCTGATTATCAAACTTGGAAGAGTATAATTTTTCAAAACAAGTTCTGATAATCTTCTTAATTTTGTTTGAGTCAGTGGTAATATCTCCATTTTCATCTTTGGTTTTGTTGATTTGCTTCACTTCATTCTTCCTTTTGGTGAGTTTGGCAAGTGGTCTGTTGATCTTATTTATTTTTTCAAAGAACCAAATCTTTATTTTATTGATAATTTGTATTTTTTTTCTTCTCAATTTCATTGATTTCAGCTCTTATCTTAGACGTTTCCTGTCTTATATTAGGTTTGGGATTCGATTGTTCTTTCTGTAGGGATTGGAGTTGGAGCATACATCTATTTGGGCTCTTTCCTGATTTTTGATGAAGGCACTCAGTGCTATCAATTTACATTTTAAGAATGCTTTCATACTTTCCCAGAGATTTCAATAAGTTCTTTCATTAATCTTACACATTTCCAAGAATTTCTTGATTTCTGTTCTTATGACCTCTTTTATCCATTCTTTGTTTAAGAGGGTATTATTCAATTTCCAAGTATTTGAGTAGTTTCTGGGTTTTGGGTTTTTGTTTTTGTTTTTGTTTTGTTTTGTTTTGCTGTTAATTGCTAAGATCATACAATTGTGGTCTGACAGGATACATGGGACTATATCAACTTTTTTATATTTGTTAAGGTTTGTTTTGTGGTTTAGGATGTGATCTCTTTTGGTGAAGGATATATGAGTTGCTGAGAAGGTGGTAAATGCAGCCAGTTTGGGATGGTATATTCTGTAAATGTCTGTTAAGTACAGTTGATTTATAGAGTTGTTTCAATTAGAGATATCTTGGTTGATTTTTTGCTTTGATGATCTGTCTATTGTTGATAATGGTTTATTAAAGTCCCCCAGTATTACTGTGTTGAGATTGATGAAGTTTTAATGTCCTTGAGTACTTTTTCCATACACTTGGGTGTAATTGGGGGCATAAATGTTAACTATTGTTATGTCTTCTTGATAAATTGTTCCTTTTACTATGATATAGTGACATTCTTTGTTCTTTCTAACTATTCTTTGATTAAAATTAACTTTATCAGATATGAAGATCGCAATGCCAGCTTGCTTTTTTGGGCCACAAGCCTGATAGACATTTTGCCAATCTTTTCACCTTCAGTCTGTGTCTATTTTTTATTTTGAGGTATGTCTCCTGTAGGAAGCATATTATTGAATTTTGTTTTTTTTTTTTTGATCCAGTAAGCCAATCTGTGTGTTTTGATTAGAGCATTAGGTCCATTTACGTTCAGAGTTAAAATAAATATAGGAATCTTGGTCTCTGACGTCGTGACTATTGCTGTGTTTTGTGATTATTGACTTTCTTCTGTTTATGTGTTTTGGAAGTTGTACGCTTGTTCCTCTGAATGAAATATGTCCTTGAGAATTTTCTGTATGCAGGCTTTGTGTTCATGTACCTAGCTTTCTTGAATGTATCATTTAAGTATTTAATTTCCCATCACATGTAAAGCTGAGTTTTGTAGTGTATAGTATCTTTGGTTGAAAATTGTTTTCTTTCAAAATTTGAAAAATATTGTTTCATGTTCTCCTGGTCTTTATTGTCTGATCCAAGAAATCCATAGTAACCTTATTGGTCTGTCTCTGAATGTGCTTTGGTGTTTTTCCCTTGCTGCTTTTAGGACTCATTATGTGATTTCTCTGTTATTCATTTTATAAATGATGTGTCTCACTGAATTTCTCATTTGGTTAGGTCTATTTGGGGTCCTATAGGCATCTTGAATTTGATTTTCTTGATCAATTCTGATATGAGGAAAATTCTCCTTGGTAATTTCACTCAGAAGATTCTTAATGCCCCTTGTTTATTGTTCAATGTTTTCTTCATTCCCAATTGCTCTCAGGTTATTTCTTCTTATCTCATCAAATACTACTTGGAAGTTCTGATCATTTTCAATAAGCTTCTTTCTTTTCTGTCCTCCTTCACTCAACATTGCTCAGCCTGTCTTCATTGTCTGATATTCATTTTTTGATAGCTGAGGGTCTATTTCCTACAGAGTTACTCTGGTATTAGTATCTTCCAAAGAGCTTTTGATTTTGTTGCCAGTATTTTCAATTCTAAGAGCTCTGCTACATCTCGTTTCAGAATGTCTAGCTCTTTACATATGTGGTCTCTCATCTCCTGAAATTGCTTTCTTATGTCTTTCCTTAAATTTTCTTTTAATTCTTTGATTGAATTATTAATCATATTGTTCATACATTTCTCTAGGACCCCAATCATGGACTCCTTGGATGGAGAGCTGTGGGGTTGAGGTGGAGGACTGTTTCCTTTTTTCCTCATTTTCAGTTACAGGGAGTGTGGCTTGAGGTCTCACACTGAATAATTCTCTTGGGGGCTTTGTTGATGGTACTGGAGCTTTTTATTTCTGCTGAGTTGGACTCGGGCACAATTTGGGCAGCACAGTTTGATGGCTGGCACACCAATCTGTGAAGTATTGAGGACCTTTAGGTTTTCTAATACCTCAGGGGATAGAGGATAAAAATCAATAAGTGCAGCCAATGCATACAGCAGACAATGTTGACTGTAGCTGTTACAGTGTTGATAGCACCTATAGGAGCAATTGGATTAGCAATTTTCTTCCATGAGAGCTCTCGAACTATACTTGGTTAGCAAGCAAACACCTGTTTTCAAGTATGGCATTCACTTCAGCTTACCAGGACCTCTGTAGGTGTGTGTGTGGGGGGGAAGTCCAGAGAGCAAAGGGAATGAGGTAGGAAGGTAGTGTGGAACTTGTGAATTAGGATATAGAGCTACAAGGTAGGAGAGATGATGTAGGCTATTCTGCTAAAACTAAGATAAGAAATGGGATGAGAGTGGGGTAATTACTTTGAGGGAGGATGAGATATCAGAATTCAGTTTAGGAATTGACAGATAAAGGAAGAAGGGAGTAGTAGAGACTGGGGGTCTTTTCAGCCCAAAGAAACTGAGGATGAATTTGCAATATTGGAGACAGCTACAAGTTGAACTCCAGTCATATGGACAAAGCAGACAAACACAACAAATCACAGCAACAGTAAAAAATAACCACAAAAACAAACAAAAATACATACACCAAGGAACACCAATTCCAAGAACAGCAGGAAAAGAAAATCAGGAGTTAGGAAGGTTATGAATTATTACTGCTGAGGTCAAAATGTACCATGTGGGTGTATATGTTCATAGGTGACTTCTAGATGGAGTCAATTCCCAGTAGAGTTTATTGGAGGGAATTAATTGTGGTGATCTCAGGTGACAGTGAGATTCCTAGGAAGCCTCTCAGTAATTTTCTCCTGCAGAGGGGTTGCAAAGAGTCACCTTCCCTGCTTCCTGTGAGAATAGACTTCAGTGCCACCTGAGTTGAATTCTTGGGCAGTTTAGTGTCTGTCTGACCAAACTCTTGTCCCACTTCATCCAGGACCCCTGAGCCACTGGGAGTCTTGTGGATCTTGGTACAGCTCTAAGGGACTTTTGATGTTTCAATGAGAATGTCTGGCCTGAACTGAGCTCACTCAGGACCATTATTGCCCCACTTTTGGGTGTCTTAAGGTCCCCACTTGTCCAAAGAGATGATATGTGGGGCAGTCACAACCCCAGCAACTCGAACCAGGTGTGAAGGAGACCCCAGCCCAACTAGACCAGTGTTTGTGGAGGTCTCAAATGCAACAACTAGGAGGTGGAAGCCCAGTCCCACTTGGAGCATCTAGGACCTATGAGACCATTTCTGTTCACAGATTCAGAGTCTGAAAGTAGAGGAAAGCACTGGATCCCAGCTGCCCCTTCTGTTCACAGGTCCTTGAGGCTGACACTAACCTCTGCCCTGCTTGAAAGTTTTAGGAAGTATATGTTGCTCCTGTAGGCTGAACACCCCCCTCCCCGGGCTGTTTAGGTCCTATCAAGCAGAATCGTGATCACAGACTCCACCCACAGATCGAGCATGTAATGGAGTAGGTGGGAAGCCTCTAAATGCAAGTCATGGGACCAGTAAGGAAGCCCACAGTGCCTCCAGGGTAGTCAAAAGACTGGGGACCTGTAGCTGTTCCTCCGGACTATGCTCTCTATTCTGCTCTGTATCTGGTGGTTTTGGATTCACCATTCACAAAATGCCCTCCATGAGGTTTCTAAATGGCAGTGCCATCCCGCTGCTTCTCTCAATCAGATTCAGTGAACTCTACTTGGCATATATTAAAGCAGAATCTTGGTTCCTGCCACTGTTTCAGCCCCAGAGTACCAGAGTCCTGTGCCCAGGCTGCACTGAGTGCTCACTGCTGTATCTGAGTTTATTTAAGTGTGTGCATCTTCCTGCCCTCCAAGGAAAATTCCTAGGCTGCCCCTGGCTGGGTAGCTGGTCCTGGAAAATTATTATTTGGGATTTCCTGTACTTTCAGCTTGTCCACAGCTAGTGCCACTAAACTTCCTTCCTTGGATAGTAATGAATTTGGGGAGAAATTTTGCTGTTCGCCTACCTTACAGTCAGGCACTTCTCCCACCATTGGCATCCTGCATTCACAGAGAGATTTTTCATTCAGTTCTTCCACAGGTTGCCATGATGAAACTCTTTACATTGTGTTTTCATTACAGAAGACACTCTGTTGAGATTCACATGCAATTACAGATCGCACATTTCCACTTATCTTGGCAGAGGAAAACATCCACCTGTGGCTTTTCTAAATCCCTCCATATCTTCTCTTTCAGTTTCTCTGATTTGGGCCAGATGTGATTCAGCTCTGCAGTGAAGAGCATCACCTTGCCCTTCAGGGCACCTGAATTATCAGGACTGAAGATTGGGAGAGACAGACACATTTCTAGCTTTGTCCTTACCCTTTTCTACTTCATTCATATCCAGCTTCACTTCCATGCTCAGGGCTGCTGACTTCAAGCTGAAAGAGGCTTAAAAAAAAAAAAAAAAAGACCCACGTAGCCTGTCCAATCAGTTGATAATTGTCTAAATTCTAGTCCTGTAAGTCTTATTCTACATCACACATATGGCTTTTGCATCCCTGAGCAAATCATGACACAAATACTATGTCAGTGTGGGGCCTTTTAGATAGCTCAACAATAAAACTAAATACTGTATTGAATACATATGTATTATAAATAAGAAAACATACTTTTCTCATGGCAAATATTTATTTTTATTAATTAATGTTATTTTAGTTGTACACATAATTCAATGTGTGATAATTCAATACATACATCCAATGTGTAAGATCAATTCAAGGATATTTAGCATTTCCCTCTCCTTATAATTACTTTGGTTTGGAGCCTTTGAATGCCACCTTTTCTAATATTCACATAAATAAAACTTTTTTAGAAAAAGAAATGACAAAATTCTTCTCTGTGAGAGAAGCAGGAAACAAAAAGCATAAGAAAGAAACACATTGGCAGACTTAGATGTATTTGGAATGGTGGTCTTAAAGTGGGAAGAGGGAGATACTGGTATTCATTTTATCACATGTCTAATTATAGGTCTTATACAGGTATCTATTCTAAAATGCTTGGGACCAGAAATGTTCAGATTTTAGAGTTTTTCAGGTTTTGGAATATTTTCAAAAAATTTTCTGTTTCAGCATTCCCAATCTGAAAATCCAAAAAGTGAAATGCTTCAAAATCCAAAACAAAATTGTCAGCACATTTTATATTTTGTATTTTTGGTTTAAGGATGCTCAACCTGTATTTTGTTTCTTAATTAAATAAAGATTTTATATATATATATATGTGCATGTGTATAAAATATTACATAAGAAGAGCATGAAAGCAAAAGTGAAGTTAAGAAACCAGTAACTCAACAGGAAAAAGCAGGCAGTATCTAGAATGGAAGGTTACCAGTTTTTTGAACCAGCCCTAGAGAAAAACTGTCCTCAAAAATAGCACAGTTTAGAAACGAGCATCCCCAGAAGCAAGCCACAGAGAGATTACCATAATTTGGGAATGGAAAGTGCCCTTAAGGCACTTTTATAGCAGAATAACTTGACTGTCATGTGTGCTAAAGCTGCAACTACTGAGATCTCTGGTTTGGATGAAGTTGCAACAGGTTCCTAACGTGAATCTCACAGCCAGAGAAGCAATGGAATACTAGCCCCACATCACTCTGCTCCATACTGTACAGATGAAAAGAAAAACACTTCTAAGCATTCACAATTACATTTCCTCCATTATTTTCTCATTTCAGAAAAAAACAATTATTATTTAGAGGTGACAGTTATTGAGATCAATTAAACAGACTAACTGTATCAAAAATCTGTAAGAGTCTTTAATTGGTAATGTAATTCTAATAATCACTGTGTCACAATATCAAAAAACTATGGAGTACCTTGAAATAAACTTAACCCAAAATATTTAACACATAATTGAAGAAAACTATAGGATGTAAAAACCACAGGTGGTAAAAGTCTTCGTTAAATGTAGAAATATATCTTGTTCCTAATGCAAATTTCATTTGCATGTAAAAATATCTATTCTCCTAATTTCAATGCATAGTTTTAATACAAATTCTAATAGGATCTTCCACAGAAAATGAACTCACTTGATTTTTAATTCCATGTGGAAAAATAAGTCAATTAAGATAGAAAAGAGATGGTCAAAATTATGTATAAATATACATTTGTCCAGCCAGATATAAACATTTTTAATAAAGCTTAAGTGAATAAAACAGTTACCGGTCCTGATAATTACATTAATGAAACACAGGAATTGGAGCAAAAGACCCATACATATATGGGAATTTTGTATATGGCATATGCCACATTTAAAACCAATGAGGAAAGAATAATTTATTCAGTTAGTACCATTTTAACTTACGTAATTATGAATAAAATTGAAAATCAATCCTGCAACATACATTAGCATATATTTATATTAAATTTATAATTTGAAAATAAAAACAAAAAATATGTAATAATAAACTGTAGGAAAATATTTTACAACTGAATTTGGGAAATTCTTTCAATGTATGGCAACAACCTAAAAAGACATATGTTTAATTATATAAAAATCTAAAACTTCGACATACTAACAGATGGCATAAACAAAATAAATAATTAACAACAACAACAAAAACAAATGACATACCAGAAGAAACAACTATAACATTTAATTAGAGTGCTTTGACATGAATATTGGCAACAAATATCTATAAAATAATAGGAAAATGACTAAAAGATAAAAGGGGGGCTGGAGCAGTGGCTCAGTGGTTACAGTGCTGGCCTGGCATGTGTGAGGAGGTGAGTTTGAACCCCAGCACTCTGTATACAAGTAAGTGTCAGAATGACCAAAGTCACATGAAAAACTAAATAAAATTGATTCTCTCTCTCACTGTCCCTCTCTCTCTTAAAAAAAAAGGATAAATAGGAACAAACAGCTCACTCAAAATACTCAAAATAAGCATAAATGAATTATAAACATTTGACATCATGAATAAACAAACAAATGCAAAAATATAGCAACTATAACTTAAAAGAATTTCCCTACCTTGATCAGATCAACAAATATTAATGATATGCAGCACTGGCAAAAGGCAGAGGGAAGAAGCTCATTTATACATATAAGGATATAAATTGATATAGGGTATGTTGGCAATTCTGTTAAAATTCTGAATTTGTAAAGTTTTAACTTTTTTTTATGTCTCACATAGTTATTTATTGTTTATGCCATTCATTTTCTTTATTAAGTAAACCTTTCCCTGACATCCTAACAGTATCAAAAGAAACCTGTGAAACTTCCTGTTAATACATAATGTATATCATTTTTACATATTTCTGTTTTAACTTTTAATAAATGATAACAGAAATAACTATAGAAAAAAGAAAGACACATGAGGATTTCGTTGCAAAATATTCAATAATAGTAAAAAGCTAAAAATATGGCAAGTATCCAGTAAGAGGGAATACTCCAATAAATTAGAATATATTCATGTAATAGGAAATTATGTGACTATTAGATTGTCATCAAATTATGTGTATCAACATAGAAATATATCACAATATATTGTTAAGTGAGATAATAAAACTACATAACATATACTATGTAAGCCATTTCTGTAGATAAAAATGTATAGCTACACATATGTATATCTGTGCAGAAAAAATATATATCAAGAAAACCTACCACACAGGGAAGTTGGAAGTATGTAAAGAGAGTTTTTTAACTTTAGAAACTATTTGGTTGTATTAAGTTTTTACAACAGCTATATAAAGAAAATGTTAGCAGCTAGCCTAAAATTTAGAGGAAGAAAATTGACATTAGAGAAAGGATAAATCTAGGACATCAGTATGTATTTCACCTGGTCCTCTGAGCTCATCATCTTCATGAATAAAACAACTCATTGCTAACATTTGAAATTCTTAAAGTAGATGGCACTGCAATAACCTTAACACATCTCCTAGGATATTGAAAAAAAAATTAGAAGAAGGACAACTAATTTTACTAAAAAAAAAAATATGGAGAAGATCAACATTAGCTGAAAGACTACATTATAAGTATTATGCACTTTATTGAAATCTTGGTCTATTACCAATTACATCTCTCTTTCATTACATTAAAAATACTCACCTTTAATAAATGGAAGCAGATGTACATATATTGAAACATAAAATAGTAACCCAAAAGTCCCTCTCCACCATTATAAACATTTCTTTGAAGTAGTTATCGCACTTAAAATTTAATCACTATCCAAACAACTATTAGCTAAGTGTCCAACCTCCTCCAAGTAAATTATAAACTCCATAAGCTCAGGAATCCTTCCATTATGATTTCTTACCATATTCAGGGTGCTTAAGAAATGGTAGGGGTAAAATAAATATTTGTGGAAGGAAGAAAAAAATTGAAGGAAGAAAGGAGAGAAGGACTGAGGGAGTGACTTAGGGAGGGAAAGAGAGTGGGAAGGAAACACATTTTAAAAGGAAAAACAAATCACCAAGGCAATCTCTGCTCAATAGACATAATTAATGCTTACCTGTAAGCGTCATGCAATCAACGTCACAGAGCTAGATTGGAAATCTCTCTGATCCTGGCCCATTATTCTTTCTATTCTTCTAAGGAACAGATTACATTCTGCTTCAAGACAGTGAATTTCATTCCAATTTAAACCAAAGAGTATCTTGATGTACACTGTATAACAAACTTGGTAAACAAATTTAGTAAAACTGTATTCAAAATGTCTGTTTTAGTCAACTTTTACACCGTTGTGACTATAAGACCTGACAAGAACAACATAGAGGAGGAAAAGTCCATAGATGGTCTCCAAGATGATTTCAGAGGTCTCTAACCACATATGACCAATTCCTTTGCTCCAAGATGATGCAGAGCGTCAATGCTGAAGGGTGTGGCAGAGGAAAGCATTTCAGATGAAGCAACAAGGAGGCAAACAGAGAGCTCCACACACCAGAAACAAAATACATACTCCAAAATCCTGCCCCTAATGACCTACCTACTCCAGACACATTCTACTTGCCCATAGTTATCTGTCCACTCAAGAGGATTAATGTGCTGATTAGGTTAAGGGTCTCTTAATCCAATCATTTCATCTCTAAACTTTTTTGCATTGTCTCACACATGTTTTAAAGGATACCTCATATCTAAGCTATAACAACTTCTAAGGTGGTTGTTTAAATATTTGAGTCAGACCATTTGTTTAGGACCAATGGACCGAGAACATTTTTTTTAAAGACAGGGGGGACAATGAGAGAGAGAGAGAGAATCAATTTTACTTAGTTTTTCACATGGCTTTTGTTGATCTGAGACTTCATTGTGTACATGGTGCTGGGGTTTGAACTCAGGTACTCGCACATGCTTGGCAAGTGCCATAACTGATGAGCCACCACTCCAGCACCTGCGAACATTTTTAATCCCTTTCCTCGTCTCCTTTGTCTCCACCTGTGTATACTTTTGTGCCTTTATTGTGTGCCTTTATAACAATCAGCAATCTAAAGCCACAGTGTCGTGTTATGAAAAACTAACTAGAAAATACTTTGAAAGCACCACTTTTCTTAAGACTTTTTGTTGTTATAGTTGTTGAAAAAAGTACCTGAAAACTGATGCATGATGTCATAATGCACAGTCCATAGTAACTTCATACTAGCTTTGCAAAATATGTATTAACTATTGGTATAGTTTTATTCATGTTCTCGACAACTATAATGAAAATTTAATGATTTTGCTGTGACCAAATATCCTTGTGATAGGCTCAGGTACAATAAAAATGATTTTGAAGTCTTATATTATAAAGCATAATTAATTCTAGGAAACCAAAGCTAACTTTAGACGTATAGTTCTTATCTGAATTGTAAAGCTGCTAGAAAAAATTTAAAGGGTATAATTTGCATTGAAAATAATGCATAACTTACTCATACTTTAAAGACAAAAAATGGAAACTCGTACAAGAACCCAAATCCATTTGATCACCAACTTGTTCTTTTTAGGGAGTGAAAGTCACCCATTAATGCATCAAATATTATTATGTGCCAGAGAGTTATTCATGGAATCATTAATTATAGTTCACAAAGTAAATCATGTATAGAACAAAACTGAAAAATAACCCAATATATTAAAGCATTTCATCTTAAAAATTTACAATAGTACTAATTATAAAATAGTATATTAAGTATGTGTTTAAGAAATGTTACAGACAGAATTGTGTCCCTCCAAAATTCATATGTTGAAGCCTTAACCACCAATGTGAAATGTGACTCTATCTGGAAATACGATTTTTAGGAGGTAATTAAAGTTAAATGAGGTCATATAGGAGTGAGGCTCTAGTCTGAAAGTATTCTGTTCTGATAAGAAGAGAAAGATCACTTTCTTTCCTCCCTAATCCTCTCCTCACCATGTAGGAGACAACCAACTGCAAGGCCAGAAGGCAACCCTGAAAAGAAACCAAACTGTTCATCTCTTTGATCTCGACTTCCCAACGATGGGAACTGTGAGAAAAGAAGTTCTGCTACTAAGCCACCAGTCTGTGCTATTTTGTTATGGCATTTCAAGCTGACTAAAACAAGAATATAGGCTTCATTTAATAAGGCAGATCTACCTACTTATTTATTCACTTATTTAGATACCAAAGATTGAATCCAGGAGTGTTTAACCACTGAGAAACATCTCCAGCCATTTTTTTATTTTTTATATTGAAACACGGTCTCACTAAATTGCTTTTGGCCTTGCTACATTACCGAGGATGCCTTTGAACTTGCAATCCTACTGCCTCAGCCTCCCAACCTGCTGGGATTACACACAAGTGTCACCATACATCACTACTCTTAAATATTACCCTCTTGCTAACTCAGTTTCCTATTTACAAAAATGTATCAAACCAACCCTAAAATTCATTCTTAGAAAACGACTTATAATGCATGCAAATCAGCAGTTATGAAATTAAACAAATTGTAACATTATTCTTTATTCATCATTTAAACTAGTTAGCAAATCACACAATTTTGCAAATTAAGAGGAACTTAAATAATATGTATTTAAGTGCTAATTCAATATTAATAATAGGCAGTGCACAAAGAAGTGATTTTTCTCTTATGAGTCCTTTGTCATAAACTTAAACATCAAGGAAATGGGCCTTAATGACCAGTTATATGTCAGAAGACCCAAAAGACCTCTAAATAAGACAAAAGATTATAAAAGGTTTTTACAATGTTGTTGAATACAGTGTTTATGTAGCATTTGGTGAAAATTTTTAAATATATGAGGGGCTGGAGAGGTGGCTCAGCAGTTGTTTCACATGTGCAAGGACCTGGGTTTGATCTCCAGCACAACATACAACAAAGTGAAGAAAGAAAAAAAAAACACATGAGAAAATAAAAAATTGACTCCCTCTTCCCTCATTAAAACATTTTAAATAAATGGTCTTATTGTTTATATAAATTTATATGATGAAGTAAAAATCAAGGTTTGCACAGTATTTGACACCATATAGTCAGTCAGTGAAAGCTCATAGAATGAATTGATATGTCCAATTATCTTAGCAATCCTAGAAATATTTATGATAGCCTACCCCAAGACACATTCAGTGAATCACTTATTCAAAAACATCTGATCTCCATGTGTGACATGTTATAGAACTACTAAAATAAATCTTAGTTTTATTCTTTCAGCAGTTGGCTCCAAGACTTAATGAAAGGTCCCACCTACATTTTTCCATATATACTTTATTTACTCTCTTTATGTTCATTGAATATATTTAAGCATCCACAATGCATTTACCCCTGTTCTAGAATGTAAACAGGCAGCAGAGACCAATACACCAACTGTTTTGTTCTTGATATTTACTTGCTTATATTCCCCATGTCTTGGATATACCCACTAACTTTCAAAAATTTAAGCACACAAAAAGAATGCATTTAGAAATAAGAATAGCATGTGTGCCACATTCCATATCTGATTCCATGGCAGACATTACTAATTAATTATGGCGGTCATTCTTAAAGAGTCTGAATATGATGTTAACATTCTTTTCATCACAGTATTCACATCAGCCATTATCAATCAATGACAGTTAACATTTAAGTTAAAATATCTATTTTAACCTGAGTAAAATGTAAAATGGAGGGAACACACCGTAACTCCCACTTTAACAAATAGTGCAAAAACACACACATCCCAAAGTTGACTCTGTAAAGACATCAGTGTAGTCAGGAAGCAAATTGGACTGCATAAACTATTTCCAGAGATGAAATACCCCTTCTAGGGAAAGATGAAATTAGCAGTTTTATTCATTGGGAACATATGCCAAATGAGTGCACATATCCAGCTGACTTAAGCAAAAATTCTACTAGAAGAAAGAGAAACTAACAGGACACTGGAATCATGAGGATCCCCAAATATGACTGCTGGGTTGCTGCAAAGCACAACAGAAACTCCTGCTTTATTGTAATGCTTAGGTAACAAAGCTCCTCTAAAGAGAGGAGTATGCAATAAACACAGGACATGTCTCTAGAGAAAGACTAAGTTAAATGAGAAATCCAAACTCCCCTCAGTCTATCTGCATAACAGAGGAAAGGACATATCCTGTGTGAAAGAAAGTATCAGCCTCTCTCTCTCTGTGGTTCTGGCAAGTGAAAATTAATACGAGATTCCTGAAGAAGCAGGAAAATGTAGCTAAAAATAGATCAGATATAAGGACACCTCCCATGAATGTCATTGGTATGAATAGATAAAAGTTTTAAAATAAATAAAATTTTAAATAAAAGATAAAAATATGGACAAAATGGAGGAAATGAGCATTTCAAGATGAAATTAGAATCAAAATAAAAATCAAATGGAACATTCTAGAACAGAAAAAATATATATGAATTTGAAAACTTATGGAATATGTTTAATATCAGACTGATCACTATAGAGAAAGTATTAGTCAACACAAAGACAGAAAAATGTTCAAACCAAAGCACAGAAAGCAAAAGAAATGGAAAGAACAGAATTGCATATTAATAAATAGAGGCAAAAAATAGCACAGGAGATGGGCTAATATATATGACTGGAATTTCAGAAGAGGAAAAAAAACAGAGACAATGTTTGAAGAGATATGGATGAGATGATGAAAATTTTTCCAGATTTGATTAAGGCATTAACCAGATCTACAAGAATCTCAACTAACTTAAAAAAAAATCACAAAGACCATATTTGGCATATTGGAGTCAAGCTGCTCAGAAAATAGGCTTCTGGAGATGGTGCCCACTCTACCAGCAGCGATCCAGAGATGCTTCCGAGTCAAACTTCACGCTGAAGGATTTGGAGGCGGTATCCAACAGTAGGACCAGCCTCTCAGTGTGTGGGATCATAACCCGCCCCATAATTCTTTATTACCAAAGGAAAAGAGCTTTGCATTAACAAATCTAAACATCAAGTTTGTTGTGCCAGCTTAATCGCTGCTGGCTTCACAGCCAGGGAGCATGGAGCTATCCCAGAGGGGAGGAAGCAAGACTTAAGTAATCTAATTTGGACACAGCTAGGAACACCTTCACTGAGTCCCATGGTCATAGTTTGTAATAGCTGATTCTCAAGCTATGGGAATGATTTAATCACTCCCAATAGTGAACTTACAGCTGTTCCCCCAGCAATTCAACCGGCCAGCTACACCCGTTATTTTCAGATTTCCCTGAGGGTAGGGCCCAGACCCATCATTTACACACAGACTAGGGTTCTCAGTCTCCACGAACAGAGAACCAGATCTAAGCGCTCTGTGCTATGTGTCCTGGCCGTCTGCCCAGGGGTCTGTGTGGCACTGGAAACCCCCTCTCCAGCTCATGGGTCAGGCAAGTGGTGGCCTCCTGCCCGCCCTCTTACATGCCGGAACAGGAGGAGTCTGTGAATGGAACTTGGCTCAGTAGGGCATATTGTTTTTACCAAGGTGGCCACTTCCTTCAGTTTCTCCAAACACTGTCTGTAACTCTCAAGCAAAGCAGGGACTAACATCAGCCTTAGGAACCTTTGAACAAAAGGGGCAGTCCGGGCTATCCTTCAGCTTCCAAGCTCTGTGCATAAACAAGATGCCATAGGTTCAGAGCTCTTCAGGTGGGACTGGGCTTCCAAGTCCCCTAGTGGTTGCAACTGAGAACCACACAAACACTGGCCCAGTTAGGCTGGAGCCTCCTTCCCCTGCTGGGACTGTGACAAACCCACAGAGCAGCTCTTGGGACCTCTGAAGATCACAAGGCAACCAAGAGTGTGGCAACAGCGAATTCTGGAGAAGCTAAGACCAGGCAGGCCACTCTCCTTGGAACAGTGAGAGTCCCATACATCTACTCCAGGATCTAGTAGACACCCCACCCCCCAACAGCTACTGGGTCCTTGGCTTAAGAAGATCAGAAGAATGGTCAGGCAGGCAGAAAATAACCTGCCCAGTAGTACATCTCAGGTGGTTCTGAACTCTATTCTCACAAGAAGTGGGAGAGGGCAGGATCCTCTACCCCTCTCCAGCAGAAAATTTTGAGGAGATCCTCTAGGAAAACCGAAGCCCACCAGAGATTACCAAGCTGCATCCTCCCTGACAAGCTCAACTGGGAAGAATCTCAAGCTGGATGGCAGATATGAACACATTCCCCCATGGTACACACTGACCTAGAGGGCAAAAACTCAGAACTTTTCCCAACTCCTTTTTTTTTTTTTAATTGTGGAGCCTGCTGCCATCTAGTATTTTTAACTTTTTTAACTTTTAACTGTTAATCATTTTTTTTTTGCTTTTTTAAAAATCCTTTTTAGCTTTATTATTATTACTGAATTTGGTGTTCTTGGATGTATATATTTTGTTTATGTATTGGTTTTTGGTTTCTACTGTCACTGTGTCTTCCCAAACTCAACTGCTGTCTCCATAGCATTGGAATCCGACCAGAAAAACTCTTCAGGATAGGAAACTAGCCCTCATTCTCCTTGGGTCTAAGAGAACCACACTGCATACTAACCTCTTCTCCCCCTGTACTCTGGCAATTCCTATACTATATGATGTTCTGTCTCATCCTCACCCAAAGTCTTTACCCTACTCGCATCCTATTGCTATCTTTTCCTTATTCCTAATTGAATAACCTACACCACCCTAAGCCCTTGTACCTCTTTATTCAAATTCAGGAGTTCTAACCTACCTCCGTACCTCATTTCCTTTGCTCTCTAGTCATTTCTTCTCCCCACTTACAGAGGCCCTGCTGAGTGAAGAAGAGGATATTCCGCAAAACGGGTAATTGCTTGCTATCATAATATATTGTGAGAGATCTCATGGAAGAAAACTGCTCCTATAGGTGCTAATCATTATTATAACTGTTTTAGTTGAAACTGTCTAGTATATGCACCTATAGGCTCTCAATTCCTAACTGATTAGACTGGCAGCTATTGATCTGAGCTTCCCAAATAGCACCCCATCCCACTGAAGCAAAGCCATAAGAAGCTCCAATTACCTCTACAAGAGTAATATAGTCGGTCTTTCAGACCCAATCCCTGTATCTGAAAATGAGGAAAAGGGTAAATAACTCTCCTCCTCAACCTCACAGCTCCTCATCCAAGGACTCCATGGTCGGGGCCCTAGATGAAAACCTAAGAAATTATACCAACATTATGATTAGTAACTCAATCAAAGAGCTAAAAGAAGAATTAAGGAAAGAGATCAGAGATCAATTTCAAGTGATGAAAGACAACTTTTAAAAGAATATAAGGGAGCAATTCCATGAGATGAAAGATCACCTTTATAAAGAATTAGATAGCCTAAAAAGAGATCTAGTAGAATTATCAGAATTGAAAAACACTGTCAACCAAATCAAATCTTCATTGGAAGATACTAACACCAGAGTAAACTCTACTGAAAATAGAACCTCAACTCTTGAAGAACGTACATCAGGTAATAAAGACAGGCTAAGAAATGTTGAGTTCAAGGAGGACAGACAAAAGAATAAACTTATGATACATGACCAGAACTTCCAAATTATATTTGACTAGATGAGGAGAAATAACTTGAGAATCATTGGACTGGTGAAAACTCTGTACAGCAAACAAGGGGCATTAAGAACCTCCTAACTGAAATTATAAAGGAGAACTTCCCTTACATTAGAGCTGACACAGATTACCACATCCAAGACACTTACAGGACACCAAACTGGCCTAATCAAATGAGAAATTCACCAAGACATATCATATATAAAATGAATAACAGAGAAATTAAAGAAAGAATTCTAAAAGCAGCTAGAGAACAAACAAAACCTTCCTATCTCCTAACTTGTAGGAACACTCCACCAAGCAAGGAGCTGTACACACCAATCCTGGTGGGGCAGACAGAACTCTTTCTGGCAGGCTGTCCACATAGGTACCCTTCTGTGCCCCTGGAGGGAGGGGAAGATTTCCCCGCCTCCTTCTTTTAGACCCATAGCCAAAACACTACTCTATAGAAAGGAAGAAATAGGGGGTATCTCAATCCCTGATTTGAAATTATACTACAGAGCCATAGTAGTAAAAACAGCTTGGTATTGGTATCAAAACCAAAGATCAGTGGAACAGAATAGAAGATCTGGAGACAAACCCCCATATATTTAACTATTTGATATTTGATAAAGGGGGCAAAAGCATAGTCTGGAAGAAAGATAGCCTGTTCAACAAATGGTGCTGGACAAACTGGACAGCCACATGTAGACAACTGAAGCTAGATCCTTATCTTTCACCCTGCACAAAAATTAAATCAAAATGGATCAAAGACCTGGATATTAAACCAACAACTTCAAACTTACTAGAAAAAGAAGTAGGGTCATCACTACACCATATAGGAGTCGGCAGCTACTTCCTTAACAAAACTCCCATGGCTCATGCGGTAAAATCAAGAATAAATTAATGTGATGCAATGAAACTAAAAAGCTGTTGCACAGATAAAGATCTAGTCAAGAACATCTAGAGAGAACCTACAGAATGGGAGAAAACCATTGCCTGCTACACCTTGGACAGAGGGCTAATATCCAGAATATACAAGGAACTAAAGAAACTAAAGTCCAAACTCATAAATAATCCAATCAACAATTGGACTAAATATCTCAAAAGGAACTTCTCTCCAGTGGAAATCCAGAAAGCCCATAAATATATGAGAAAATGCTCTACATCATTAGCTATAAGGGAAAAGCAAATCAAAATGTCAATGAGATACCACCTCACTCCTGTTAGAGTGGCAAAAATGAAGAATAGAAACAACGACAGATGCTGGAGGGGCTGTGGGAAAAGAGGAACACTGTTACACTGCTGGTGGGACTGCAAACTGGTTCAGCCACTATGGAAAGCAGTGTGGAGAATCCTCAAAAAATTAAGGATGGAACCACCTTATGACCCAGCTATCCCACTCCTGGGGATTTTCCCAAAAGAGTTAGAATCAGCATATTATAGTGAT
>PVKS010020797.1:0-36237 GCA_004027875.1 Aplodontia rufa
GGGTTGTTTCCATAGCCTAGCAATGGTAAATTGTGCTGCAATGAACATCGACCAAGTACTTTTTATAATGTCTGTCTACTTACATTTACAAACAAAGGAAATGCTAAATGTTAGTTCTGGATTGTAAGAAAAAAGACTAAGCATGTCTTATCCATGGTTATTGTAAGACTTCTCCATGTCCTCTATGCACCCCAAACAAGGAGCTCCTGCTCAGAGGAGCAGGAGGCAATTAGCAGGGGTTCCATCTCTGGATAGGAGAGACCACATAGTTGTACCCATGCAACTGCCTGGCACACAGACACCAAAGGTGAACAGACAAGATCCTGCAAGCTCTGTTGTCAGTGAAAGGGACTGTTGGCTTTAACATCATAAGATATTAGCTAAGCTATAGTGGTGGCTCAATTCTTTATTTTTAGGACATTCACTGAAGGTAATGTCAGTGTTCACAATAGCACCAGCAAAGTTCAGTAGATGAGATTTTTCTCCAGGACAAAAATGTAAGGCGTTTCCACTTCACCCCCCAGCTGCCTTAACACTTTTAAAAGAAATTGATACAATTTGAAGCCCAGGCTCTCTGGAATTCTTATAACAAAACTTTATATGAGTTACAACTTTATTGGGCAATTATTCCAGATAATTCTTGATAAATCTTGCAGGGAAAGAGATCTGTGACATTTCACATGTGGACTAGAGTAATATTTTTAATTAAGAAGCCAACAAAAAATGATTTTTGGAGAATAATCTTAACCCTGCCATCAGGTACCCCTTTGCTCCTAGGTTGCAAACCCCTTCATGGTACCCCCAGTTTCACAGGACAGTGTTAATTCTATCTTGGTGCAGCTGTTTTTTAAACCATTTGCTCCCTCACAAACACTATTGGAATATCATTGAAGGAATCCATAGGGAATATGATACAGAAGAGACTGTCATTCCATATCTCTAAAAGTATCTTTGGGACAAATGTTAGCATGGCATGCAGGATTCTAAAAGACAGAGACTTACTTATATTTTAAATCATGAAAATGAGGTGGAAAACTTATTTCTAAGTGTTTTCTGCCACCTCTAAAAGTCCTGATATCATATCCTAACCATATCCAATTCATTCCAAATTTTTTCATTTACAGGCATAATTAATCATAGTTTTAATAGTTTCAATATTACTTAGAGTTATTTTAAGAGCACATTGAATTTTTTATTGAGTCATTTTCTTTTAAATTAAGAAACAATCACCAAACTCTGATTATAGTATTATTTTCTGAAACCTCTGCCCTACACCATAACAGAGTAAGGAGAAAAAGAGAAGAGACATACCTCATGGTCTCTCATCTGTATCGTAGAGAAACCATACCTAAAATCACACCATGTCCTATCATCATCCAGATATAATCCGATCCTAAATAGAAAGTTATGAACAAAATTAATTTATGAGTAAATGAAAAGATTAAAATAATATTTCTCTTTACTTGCCTCCCAAAGACAACTCAAAAAAGTCATTGAAAATAATGCCAATTAGCTTTAATTACATTATTAATTAATTAACTATTTAATAACACAATATACCAGGTGTCCCTCATGCTTAAACCTCAAATTGATCTAAGGTCAAATCTAGGATTTCTCACCTTCAAATCAGAGAACAAGCTTATTCGAAACAAGAGGAAAGAAAGTAAAAGATGTTTATAAGTTGAAGAGTCTCATTTTCTATAATGATAATTCTCAACCTCTTCATCTTAAGAAAATGTCACATGGTTCAATCTGCATGATCTATATATTCTCAACCAAGTTGCCCTGAAGTAATTAAGAAATCCATTAATAACATCAGATTTCCTTTCGCCCAGTAGAGGGCAGTGCTACATGCAGAAACCAACACATCTCACCACTAGGTTCTTCAAGAGTTTGTGACTAAACAGCCCCAGTGAACTCCTGTACCCCGAAAAAAACAATTTTACATTTTGAAATGGATGTTTCCAGAGGAATGAAGTGACAGTAAAGATACAGGTAAGTAAAATGTGCACATTTCTAAGAAATAGCTACCAAGCTGTGCAGCATTGGTAACTCATACTATCGTTGAATAGGACTTAGGGAAGTGTTTTCAAACAATGAGTCAAATGAAAGTCAGACATTCATTATTTAGAATTATTATTCAGCAACAATGTTAGAAAACTTATGAATTACCTTCTGTTTTATTTTATTCCCACTTACTAGAATTCCAGTAGGTGAAGATCTTAAAGCCAATGCTAAGAATGCCATCACGAGGTGGGATGAGGTTCCTTCCTGCTTTGAAGCTCCTACTCTAGCTGAATCTGTAGTGATTCCTTCTTTTAAATAAAAGGTTTCAAATGCATGATCCAGCTTAAGTTCACTATATATCTTATGATAATATCAATATCCTACCACTAAAAACTGAGGTCATAGTTTCTGATAAACCAACTTCTTACAGATTCTGAAATACTAAAACAATAGATTTTTTTGTCAACATCAGAGCACCATGGTTTAAGAGATATATGGGGCTGGAGCAGTGGCTCATCGATTATGGCACTTGTCTGGCATTCATGAGGACACAGGTTCAAACCCCAGCACCACGTACACGATGTAGTATCAAAGCAACAAAAACCACATGAAAAACTAAATAAAATCAATTCTCTCTCACTGTTCATCTCTTTAAAAAAAAAGAAATAAGTGCATGTAATACTTAAAGAAAAGCACATCTACTATTTTATAATGTGCATAATTTGTTTACTTTATAAATCTATTAAACCAACCCTCCAACTCTCCAAAATTGCTATGTTAAACTTTCAGTCAAATAAGTTTGACACACGTCATCTTGGATAGAATATTTCCATCCAAAGGCTGTTCCAATATTACTTAATTTAAATTAGATTTTGTGAAGCCTATTGCATTTTTTATATATGTAATCAGAAGTATAACTGATTATTTTTTAAAAGACTTAATTTTGGGTATTTAGTTTTTAGATTCCTTTTTCAAATTTCAGATTTAGGAAACAGGAAAGGAATTATATATTCTTTAATGTGTTAAATGCTTAGAAATAAATATTGGTGGTGTTGGTGATGATGGTGATGATGAAGCATCCGTGGAATCCATCTTGTCTCTATTATTTAAATCTTGACTAAGCAGAATGTCTGGAATTTTTTTAAAAAGCATGAACATGAGCTAAACATTTCCAGCTAGCTGATTTTGTAGCACCCACATCACCACCACCAGGTTCTCACCCTATTACCGCACTCTGCAGGGAGAAGAAGAAATTAGTAATTTGACTGAAAATTACCAGTCAAAATAGTTTCCTTAAAAAAAGATACTGCCTACAGAAATCTCCAGAAAGCAACGATAAATTATTTTACAGTTAATCATTTGATCTGAAAATATGAAAACCATTCTTCTGCTATCATCAAAAATTCATCAAGATAGACTATTACATGAGGGGAAACAGCTAATCCAAAAGGGGAAAAGCTATTTTATGACTTAGAGTGAGATGTTTTTATTTTCGTTCGAAGCTCTGCTGCTTCCTTACCTGACCTGACCTCAGTCATCTGTTCAGGTGCTTGTGAGAAGCATCCTCTTCCTTGGAACGTTGACGCTTTACTGTTAACGTACACCTGACTGCTGTAGCCATGGGGATGGATTGGTGACTAGTAAGTGCTGATGACTTACTAGCTCTGCAAGTCATTTTTTATTTTATATTGTGCAAATTCTTAACCTCTTTGAATCTCTTCTTTGTGCCCCAAGTCTGAATTATAATGCCTACCTACCTTATCAAAGAATGCGTGGTTCATCTGAAATGAGATAATAAAGTGAGTGAAAATGATTTGCAAGTGACAGAGTGCTATATAAATATTAAGATATATAATTAACTGTTAGCATATACAGAAATTAAAGCTGGCATAAGGAGCACTCAGTTGCATATTCTGTCATCTGGGGAAATTGTTTAGAAAGATAATTTTATTTATTTGGTTTTTTTAAGAGAGAGGGACAATGAGAAAGCAAAAAAGAAAGAATCAATTTTATTTAGTTTTTCATGTGGCTTTCATTGCTCTGAGACTTTGTTGTGTACGTGGTGCTGGAGTTTGAACTCTAGTACTCGTGCATGCCAAACAAGTGCCATAACTGTTAAGCCACTGCTCCAGCTCCTAAATTTTATTTTTTTAATGGTAAGTTTCCAATTCTTACTTAGAAGGAAAATTTTACTATTTATTAAGAAGAAAACCTTGTTCAATAGATAGGGTTTTATATTCAGAATTGATCCACGGATACACATGCACATATCTTATTTGGGAACTTTTTTAAGGAACTAAGGAAATGGGCACTTTAAAACTCTTTTCACTGTAGAAAGCAATGATAATGTGAAATACCCAGTCTATGTCCCTCTGGAAGCCCATTGCATGACAAGCATCAACAAGAGCTAACCCTTCCTGGGGACCACCCGGGAAGAACAGTGCTGACCATCCTTGAACCATTCTGGTCTTTTCAGTACCTTTTCCCCCTCACAGCTAGGGCTCCTGTGTCCTGAGTGTGTGTTCAGGGCTGCCTTCCTCAGTTGGATGACATGACAAAGACTGTTTCTCAGCTTGAACAAATATTACTAGCAGCTCTGGGAATGCTGGCAATAATTAATTTACTGGTCTCATGGTTTACCTATCTACCTGTCTTATCTGGAAGTCCCTAAGCATGCACACAAATCACTCACACACTGATCACACTAAGTCTCCATACCTATGTTTGGATCCGTAGGTAGGTAGATGGGTCGCTCTTTGAAACCTGTGGAATTGCTAAGCTAAAGGCTCTGCCTTTGGTGACTCATCCCTCTGTTGTTGTCACAACAACAATTGAGCTCTGGGCGAAACAGAGTGTATTCTGGTGAGGAAAAAACCCAAAAGAGGGTATTTAGAGACCCATATGAATCGCCTTTTCAAGGACAGATGAAGGACATCAGACCTTCAGTAAGTCCAGCTGCCTAAATATCTCTCTGGGCATCATGCTTTAGTACATACGTAGGTGTCTCTCTCTTATACCCACAGACAGGCTTTTCGTGGTCCCTGAAATGCAGCACTCTACTTCCTACCAGGCTCTGTCCACATCCGGCAGCCTGAGGTGGAATCCGTGGCATTTGGTCTGGCTCACTTTGTTGGCTTGGGTTGTCCTGGATGAGACCCTCCCCTTTGAGGACTTATCTCTAAATATGTGGCACGTGACTATTCTATGAATCCCGTCCTTTCCTGCAGACTGGAAGCCACGTAAAAGGCAGGACTGGTGTCTGTTTACTTCTCGTTATATCTAGACCCCTTTGTATAGTGCCAGGCTCACCTAGGTGAGCACTATTAAGCATCGATGGTAAGTACTGATGAATAAATAAAGCTGGGAGATACAAGGCATTGGAGCAGGTAAGCAGGAATTCACCTTTACAAAACGCTGGGATTACTTCATCTATTTTAAACAAAATGTATTATTGGGGAGCTGGAGCAGTGGCTCAGCAGTTACTGCGCTTGCCTGGCATGCACGAGGATGCGGATTCAAACCCACCACCACGTGCACAACAGTGTAGGAACAACGAAAACCACATGAGAGCTAAATAAAATTGATCCCCCCCTTACTGTCCCTCTCTCTTAAAAATAAATGAATAAAAAAGTATTATGGGACTGTTTTATGGCTAATTAAGAAGAAAGGAGGTGCGTGGAGAAGTCATAATATACTTGAGGTCGTGCCGTGAGGAGTTATGTAACCTCATAGAGCACCAGAGAAAGGTAGAAGAGTATGGCGCTCACGGAGGATGGAAACAAACAAACAAAAGTAAAACAAACAAACAAAAATCTGTGCAGAATTTTCAAGAGAAACAGACTGTGTAGAGAGTCAGTCAATTATGGGGAAGTGAAATCAAAGTAATTTGATAGTATGGAACAGTTCACGCATTGGAGGTGGAGGCAGCAGAGGACAATTCTAGAAGAAAAATGACCAAGGAATGTTTGATATGAGATCATCACCAGTGTGCGGCACGTTCAACAGCTGAAAGCTGTTCCTAAGTTAATTATTTTGGCCACCTGAAAATGATATCATGATAATATCTGAAAAAGATAAAACCAAAGTATCTCCAAGCATAGCACATGCAAAGCTACCTTCTTCCACGAACTGTGATAAGGAGCCAGAGATAAGGGCTTTGTTCCAAGTGGCCCAGCACACCAGGGTTAGGGAAACCACTGGAACAAAGATCAACCATTATGTCATCAAATTTCACACCAACTTACACAAAGGAATATCAACGTTACTAATATTTTTCAGCACTTTTAAGGGAGTAACATGTAAAATGCCCTGTTATACAAATATTTCTTCTACTTAAGCCATAATTCATTAAATTCATGTAATTCTATTTAATTTTGATATCTTTTTATTCTTCAAAATAAGTATTTCTACAGTTTTACTTACATTTTTCATTTGGTATGTATCCAAGTACAGCTCTTTGCAAGTTATGTATAATATAAGCTAAAAATAATGTCTGGGTATTTGTTTCAGAACAGAAGGAATTCTAGACTAATGTGACAAATGGCATTCCCCCAACTGCACCCATAGCTATTCCATTTTGGTTTAGAGTCAGCTCCAAGACTAGTTAGAGACTAAAATGTCTATCTCCATGCACTTTAAGTTTGTGACATTCAAAATTGGAATGCATTTGCTACTACATGCTTTAATCCATAGGTATAATGGTGAATTCCAACAAACGTCTTTCATTTCACTTATTTGAGCAATATTTGAATGGTAAACCTCATGTAAAAGGTCTGAAATGGGAACTATAGGAGAAGGAAAAATGTATACAGTGAAGAATGCTGATGTTCGAATTGTTTTCTAGTCCAGTAAGGGAGAATATCATGATGTCTCTTGTTCCTTCTTTCCAATTCATTCTAACCTCTTAAACTCCTCATGGACATTTTGGTATGACAAATAGGAATAAAAAACCATTATTACTTGGGTACAAAGAATCAAATAACATTATAATTATACTTATTTATGATCAGAATTAAATTGTTTCCTTCTAAAATGTTCCAATCAAAATAACCATGTCTCCAATTAGAATAATTGAAATGTTAGAGATGGGATTCTAAAGAACATCAAAAAGACAACTATAAAAGATTACAAAATTCTGTTCCATAGAATTTTTAGACTTTTATTCATGCATCCATTTCCCACCATTTCAAATAAACCATTCCAGCTAGTCCAAACCTAATTAGTCCTCTGCAAAAGCAATGGACATCATGGTACCATGAAACACACCATCCTATGTGTACAAGTTAATGCCAAGGAATAGTTCCTTGTTTTTACCAATTCAATGAGTCAATAGATACTTTTGAAATAGAGGGAAGTGGGTGTTGGACAACAATTGGGACTAATGAAGAGCTCAGAAGTCTTACCGATTGTGACACTCGCTATGTCCAAAGGGAGCACATTTTATTTTGGTAAGAAGTGAGCTGGCAAGAATTCAACTCTGAGACAGCAGCCCCATGGATACTCATTAATTTTAATTGAATGAATTGAATGTCCAGTCTAGATACAATTTTTCAAACCCAATTAATGAGGTACTTAGGTGTTGGCAAAAGTCACTGCAAGACTTATAGCTAATTTTAAGAATTTGGAAGATGGGCAGGATGCCTGGAAATTATAAAGGAGTAAATTCAGTAATTTTATTTAAAAAGGGAAAAACAGATGATACTGTGTGCACCAGGAAGCTCAGCTTCTTTATATACTTGTACACAAGGAAAATGAATTGAAATGTCAGGTTTTAAATACCTGGATAAGAGCAGGCTCCTAAGAAGCAAACAATGCAGCTTAAGTAAGAAAAAGATATGTCAGATTCCTTGTCTTCCCCACCATGAATCGGAGCCAAAAATTAACATCTCTTTTTGAGATCACCTTTATCTTACCAAATATTATGTGACCTGAAAATATTCTTTTTCTTCTTTGGTTAATATTTTCTCCTCTAAACAGACCCATTACTTATATTTAAGCATCACTCCCTAGACTAAATTTCACTGAAAGATAAAGTTTGCACAGAATATCATGCATTTTTCGAATTTCTATCACAATATATGCCAATGCTATATGCTATATCATTTAATTTAAAATAAATATCTTCACATCTATTTACTTGTTCAGTTGGATCTTCACATTCTTGTGTGCAAAGTTCTGTTGGCTTTGCTCAGTCAATTTGAACAGAGGAGATTCTCTGGGCTCCTGGGGTGGGCTGAGAAGAAGCTGGTAGACGGCAGGGAGAACAAAGGGAATCAAGGGCTGTGCTTGAGATCACGCGAGATCCGTGTGCAGGGCACACAGTGCAGGTGAAAGCACAGAGTCCTGAAGACAGAGAGAGCCTTGGAGGAGTAGGGAAGGATGCCCAGCGTCAGTCCAACAGGCAAGAAAAAACAGTGAACGGCAGAACAAACCGGGCCCATTGGAGAGATGGGCAGCAGACCAGGATTTGAGGTACAGAACAGGCCAGGGTGGACGTGTGTGATTGACAGGGAGAGCTGGCTGTGACAAGGGTGTAAAAGAACCGTTTCATGTTGCCCAGGCTGCAAGCTGTAGGGACAGAGTTAATGATCTATGAGGCTCTCAGAGGGCAGAGAGAGACTTCTCCTGGTAAAAGTGAAGATGTCGATTTTCAACTTACTGAGTTACTTATATTTAGCATATTATATAATATTTATAATTATGTAATGCATACATTTTAGAGAGAAGAGAACCAGCCTTGTACATACATAGTAATATGCTAGGTGTCGATCATTTTAAAATAAAAGCCTGTGTCTAATGTGTATGTTTGAGATTAAATGTAATTGTAATCCGATGGAAGCCATGACCTCAGTGCCCCAGCAGAGCTGACCTGCTCGCAACAGGGGAGCACGTGAGCAGCAGACAGGTGTCTGCAGGGTGCAGAGGGAGCAAGGCAGCCACTCCTGCAGAAAGGGCTGACGCGGAGCCGGGATCCTCTTCAGATTTGCACCTTCATCTTGGTTCATCTCGAATCCTTTTATTTAATCCCCCCTTCATCAGACTCACTTCTTCTTCTGTGTTGTTTTTTTTCCCCCTGCCATATGGAAGATAGAAACACGTGTCCACTCCCTTGCCAAACTTACAGATGTAAACCAAAAGCGTGGGGAAAATATTCTGCTGGGCTGAGCCTGGATCAGCCGATTCTGCATAGGGTGGGGCTCAGCACCTCGACTGCTGCCTGTGGCCTCTGCTATCCTGGAGAGGGAGCAACTCTAATACAAAACTGAACTGTCACTTAAAAAAAGAAAGATGTTTTTATATAGCTCTCACATGTGGTACAATTTTTCTCAGATGCCTGATATGTCTGGATTATCAAAACACATACTGTATAAAATGAAGGCATAAAATGAGGCTTGAAATCTCATGGTATCTGGGCGGGCCTTGTCAAGTAGCAGCCTGAAGGGACACAATTGCAAATTGGCAGGGGCATTAAATGGCACTCTGACAGTTCTGCCTGGAGCCATTATTGTTATTATTTTTTAATGAAAACTTTTCTACCCTAAAGGTAGATACCTAATCTGTGGGATTTTTGAAGGGACCAGGTGGAGAATCAGTGGCTGTCACCCTTGTCCTCTAACTCTGACCCGCCCCCATCCCGCACCATGGCTGCTGCCTTCTCTGTGCTCACTGCTTCCCAGTGCTGACATTTTAGGAGGCTGTACATGGACCAGCACAAGTATCAACCCAGCCTCTGCCCCCACTTTGTTGAGGATACTTTCCTTCTGCCAAAAGTGGTGACACATTGCTCTTCCTTTAATATCCACCTCTCACCCCTCTTTATGCCATTGTGATATTGTACCTCGGTTACACAGTCGCTTTCCTCCTCAACCATGTTGCAGATGGAACTCAAGGGGCTTGGGGACGGCCTGGAGGATGCACAGAGCTGGTGTCCTATGTGATGACAGCCGTAAGGTTTCCTTGTGCTTGCTCTATGTTTGTACCCTTTGTGTTGTGTTCCCTTTAGTGAATCACTCCCCATTACATTTTTTCCTGTTGTTTGGTGAGAATTTTACTGAGAGCTGGTCACAGTGGTACCCTCTGCCCAGGTACTCACTATAAATCACATGGTTAGGACAACCGACCCAGGCACAGCCAAACAAACCTGTCAGTTAAGAACAGAGAAACCATTGTGACAGACACGTTCCCAGATGCCAACCAAAGACCGCCTCACAAGCAAGACCTTTAAATATCAGTCCTACTGTGTTTACTCTTTTCTGCATAGCAGATAGGGAAGCACCTATGTAAGAAAATAACTATTAACAAAACTAAAAACCAGTTCAACTAGGAAGTTGGGGCTGGAGTGGTGGCTAAGTAATTATGGTGCTTGCCTGGCATGTGCAAAAGATGGGGGTTTGAACCCCAGCACCATGTACACAACTAAGAGTCCAAGCAACAAAAGCCACATGAAAAACTGAATAAACTTTGATAATCTCTTTCTCTATATAAAAAAAAAGTGAAATAGGAAGTCACTCAAATGGAGGTTTGCACCACACCAAGTGCATGCTAAAATTCAGGATGCAGCTATGGGAATTCGGAAAAGTAGGTAATTATTTTGATCTGAGCCAGCAGGTTTTGAGTCTAGGATCTTTTTCCTTGGATTCGTAAGCATAGGTATAACATAAAAAGCAGCATAAATTAGCATGTGATGTTCTTCATGAGTGCTCAGTATCGGGTAAAGAAGGCAATCACCCTGAGAACGGGAATCACAGGAGGAGGATTTGGAAGTAAGAATTTACAGGTGCAATGGGAGACACTGCTGAACGAAAAGTTTCAGCATTCTGTTATAAGCAAAGGCAGGCATGAAGACTTCCTTTTAATAGAAGAGAACAATAATGGAATTATGTTGTAGAGAAATATACCTGGCTTGGATTCTATGATGGTCCACTTTGAGTGACAACACAGTTCTACCTTATATGCATGTGCAATTATCCGAGCTAAGGCTACAAAAAAGAACAAGGTAAGCTGTTATTCCAAGTAAAGGCTAGAACGCAAGTGTGTTAACATGACAGACTATAGCTGTGATGTAGAGGGATCCGAAAGATATGCTAAAAGATGAGTAAAGGGGCTGGAGCAGTGGGACAGCAGTTGTGGTGCTTGCCCGACATGCACAAGTACATGCATGGGTTCAAACCCCAGCACCCACGTGCACAACTAAGCGTCAAAGCAACAAAGACCATGTGAAACTCAGTAAAAATTGCTTCTCTCTCTCTCTCTTTCTCTCTCTCTCTCCTTCTCTCTTTAAAAAAATGAGTTAAGTAGTTTAAAGGAACGACAGGAAAGTCCAGCTTGGGTTCCACATGCACTGGCTGCAAAATAAACAAGACATGCTATGGTTTCCTGTGTGGCTCTCAATGTCATTGAAAAGAAAACATTTTCCTTGGAGAATAGAATATTTCCTGGATACTATCAGTGTTCTAACCTTCTCCCAGGAGGGTTTATGCAGGACACTTTAAGGGGAACACTGTGCTTCTCTGCAGACCATCTAGTAAGTTCTTACTTAATGCTGTTTTTTGCAGCAACACTCTGAGAAGCAGTAGAAAAGCTGCCCAAACAGCTGCAATCGTGCAGACTCCAGGACCATATGGTCCCAGGATGTAATTCTCCGGTGATCTGACTTAATTAATGGATAAAATCTCAAGGGACACAGAGTCAGCTAGATCTTCCACAGTCATCCTTAATTATACCTTCTCTCAAAACATCCTAGGATAATGCTAGATAGAGACTGTTCCATGATGTACTCTTTGGTGAAGCGTCACTATAAGTTAAGCAAATCTGCCTATCAATAGTTGACTTTTTCTTATATCATTTTCAAAGGTGTTTATAATATTTACAAAAATTTATCTGAGAAGTGTGACTATATCCCTTGGAAAATGAGATCCATGCTTTTCCCATGTAAGTTGTTCGTCATTCCTTACCTTCTGTGCTCCCCTCTGAGGACATCCCTCCTCTTGTTAGGGGTCCACTCTGAACCACAGCAAGCTAGACTAGAAGTGCACACCTGGAATGCCTCTACTTCATGACGTTTCGCTGATGCAGCTATATTCTATTCCCTCTCTTGACCAGGAATCCAAGAGCAAAAGGAGTCAGGCCAGAGGACATAAGAAGGCAGGTCGTGGCATTTGGAGAATGAGACAGACTTCACCAAGCAGCGGGCCCAGGAAAATGGGCAGAAAGGAAGATGCAGGCACAACTGGCAAGGAGACAGGAAGAGCAAAAGCAGAGGCACAGAGAAGGGGTGGAGAACTGGCTAAAAGAGACGGGAATAAAAGCTGCTGTCTGAGTCTGCTCAGGTGCTGTAACAACACAGGTGGACTGACAGACACAACAGAGAGAGCCTGGGTAGCCCAAGATCAGGTTGGTGGGGGCCTCCTCTTGGGTTGCAACCTGCTGAGTTCTCACTGTGAACTCAGGTGGTGGAAGGAGGCAGGGATCTCTTTGGGGTCTCTCTTATAAATGTGCCAGCCCTATTCAAGATGACCCATCCTCATGACATGATCACCCCCGCAAAGGTCCCACCTCCTACACTCGCACCTGGTGTCTTAGGAGCTCAACATGTGAATCTTCGGGTGACAGATTCAGATCATAGCAGCTGTTGATGTATGAGGAACCTGGAGTCCTCCTACATCTCCAAGCAGTTCTTCCTTTAACATTCCCAGAGTCAGAAAGACAGCTCTGCTGCCATGAGTACCAGAGAAATTCGGGCAAAAGAGAAGAAAACGGGTCTGACATGCAAAGACCAGCAAACATAAGCCAAACTGAAAGAGATCCTCAGGGCCTGAAAGGTGAGAGGAAGCAGCTCAGGGCCTGCTTCCCAGGTCTACACACCCTCCCACACTATATCTGAGGAGTCACTGCAGGAAGCCGTCCCCGCCCCCTGCCTTTCCTGAGTTTGTTCTGAAGGGTTTCTCATCCTGCAGGAACAAGAAAGTCCACATTAGGTAGCAGGAGTTTGTTTTAATAAAGATAACACTACATATTATATTTAACTATGACAATACATAAGATAAATAATCTTAGCTGTTTCTTGATCAATTACCTTTTGTATTAAAAACTACATCTCAGTTAAAACTCCTGAATCATCCTCTTTACAATGAAGAAATTGAGACATTAATTAGTGTGATAAAAAATTTTCACCTAACAACAGAACTTCTTGAGAGCAGAAAGATGGTGTAGGCTTAACGGGAAAATACCAAGAGGAATAAAGTAGGAAACAAGTCATAACTTAACTCCAAATATGATTAAAACTGTTTAAATTAAATCCTAATAAAATGTGAAAAGTAAAAGTAACTGAGTTTGACTTCGAGTTCTGAAATTTAATATACAGCATGAAATCAAAATACATTTCATGTATGTATGACTTCCTCATACGTAATATCCAAATTTAAAAATGCAAAGTATAAGCATTTTAGTTTTTCCTGACCTTAGAATGTTTAGCAGGTTAATTCTTTGGTTGTAACATGAATATATATTAATATACTTGGAAATACATAGATTCTTGTAACAACTATGTATATTTAGTAGATATTTTTATTTTAATCAAATCAAAATCCTCATTGATTTTATATTATGTATCTGCCTTTTCTAGTGTAATAAAATAGCTTTTAAAAATCCATTACTAGGGAGAGGGGTGAAGATCCCTTGTAGAGCTCTTGCCTAGCTGGCAAGAGGCCCTGGGTTTTGTCCCCAGCCGTAGCACTTGCTCTGTGACCCCTTTTTCTCTTTCTCTGCTCTTCACTGCGTGGTATTATCTGAGATTATTGAGAAGGCAAAGGAGGAAATGAAGGAGTGAAGGTCCTTTTACATTCTCTAAACTTGATATATACATATTGATATACACAAAATATAAACTAGATACACACAAAATATAACCATACTTGAAAAATTTAATTAGAAGAGTAAATTTGACAGCTAAATATACCATTCAAATATGTTTTCCACATTATGTTTAAATAATATGTATCATACTATAGTTGGTCACTAAGAACATATTAAATTCCTAAAATCTGCATAAGTTTCAAAAAGATACCAGTGGGTTTATTTAAGTATAGAGACAAAACCAGACTGAGATGTGTCAAAAAATTAAATGCTTAGGACACATCAAAAATTACAACAAAAATAAAGCATAACCCTCCTCTTGTCCTCCAGAATAACTTTGGTCAACTCAACTAACCATAACTATAAAGGAATTGAGGCAATTTCTACCATGTGAAAGGGAATAGAAAAGAAGGCAGATAAAAGCTTTTACCATTTTCCAAGTGGCTGTTATAGACCACACACTACAAAGAGAGATTTCCAAACAAAGTTCAATTTAATATTTATAAACATTTTATTGCTTAAGATCACATTTTGAAGATAACTAAAGAAAAGCTCATAAAATTAAATAACTTGCTCTAGATCCCACAGCTAGAAAGGGATTAAACTTTTCTAAAATTATATTTCCATATTCCAGACTAGGGTTTGGCTATGACTAAAAGAGACAATCCCTAAAGCTGTAATCCCAAATGTTGACATCCTTAAAGTCTAAAATCCTGAATGATCAAAATTCCAAAAACATAATTTTCAAAAAATAATGTTATACAATCTTTTGAAAGATTTTTATTTACATTTTTAAAGAGGATTATTTGAGAGACTTTTAAGCACAGCCAAACATTTCATAGGCCGCTTGCACAAGAGTAATAACATACATATTTTGTAAGCATAAACACTCAACTACACTAATGAAATTCACATTGGTAGACTATTTACTAGAAGACAGCCATAGTTATAAAAAAAAAAAACAGGTTGGGGCTGGAGCAGTGGTTCAACAGTTGCAGCGCTTGCCTGGCATGCTCAAGGATGCAGGTTCAAACCCCAGCACCGCATACACAACCAAGTGTCAGAGCAACGAAAGCCACAAGAAAAACTAAATAAAAGTGATTCTCTCTCTCTCTCTCTCTCTCTCTCTTTGTCCCTCTCTCTAAAAAACTGAAAAGAAAATAAATAGGTTCAAAAACAAAATGTATAAGCATTCATCACTGTGGCTGGTAACTGTGTGCACTCAGATTTATAACTGTAGTCATCTGAAATAATGTGATGAACTACCCAGGTTTGACCAGAAAAATCCATCAGTAAGCAGAAGACATGCGGATACCAGCTGTGTGGTCTGGTCCAAGTCCTGAAACCACAAAACCGGGAAGCTGAAGGTGTGACTGTCACTCTAAGGCTAAAGGCCTGAGAACCTGAATAGGGGTTGGATGGGTGTAAGTCCTTCGGTCCTAAGGAAGTGACCCTGGAGTTTTGAGGTCCAAGGCAGCACAAGAGAGCTCTGTCCCAGCTCTACACTGAGACCAGCTGGCCTTCTGTACCTGATTTCTTCTCCAGTCTGATGGATGGAGCCCGCCATGTGAGGGTCCACCTTCCCCACCTACTGCACTTGGACTCAAGTGCTGACCTCATAGATGCACACAGTGCTTTCCCAGGTTCTAGGTACTCTTTCCTAATATGATGCACCAATCCTGCACACAAGGAAACTCTCCCTACTCTGCGGCCCTGAATTCTGCATCTCTACATTTTATATGCTTCCCTCACTATGAGAATAGTGGTTTTGAGGACTTTTATCTTTCAGAATTTCAACATTTAGGGATGGAGTGGTGGCTCAGCAGTTACAAACTTGCCTGGCATGTGCAAGGAAGTGGATTCAAACCCCAGCACCATGTACACAATGACATGTCGGAGGAACAAAAGCCACACAAAAAACTAAATAAAACTGATTCTCGCTTTCTCTCTCTCTCACTGCTCACTCTTCCTCTCTCTCAAAAAAAAAAAAAATCAGCATTTGTGGTGATTTTCATCTTTTGCGATAGTGATTTGGGGATTTTAGATTTTAGAGAGTTTGGGCCTTAGGAATTCTGATCTTTGAAAAATTCAACTTTAGGAATTACAGTGTTGGAGACATGTCTCTTGGCCTTATGATTGACACCAGTAAAAGCCAACCAACAAGCTATTTTAAAACTGCTAACTTTAAGGCAAAGGGCAGCTGTTTTATTACCTCAGCCTTACCAGAAAAACAACTTTGACATTTCAGGATCTTCAAAGTCAACACTGTGAAAAAATTGATTGAGAAAATGGAAATCTAGAACTACCAGATACTACCTCCAACTTTAAGTGTTAAAAAGGATATCTCTTGAAGCACAAATACATTTAATATGTTTAAATCCATGAGTTCAGAATGTCAGGGAAACGTTCATGAGGTATCTTTAAAATGTATTAAGAAGCTAACTAATTTCAAACCATGCATAAAAGAAAGGAATTCATCTATTTTTCTTTATGGTTTGCTTTCATATATGGATTATACCTTAAGGTAATCAGATAGTTGGTATGAGGAAGTTTCTTATTACAGAAGCATTCCAGGTAATAAGTAAAATTGATGGAATTGACATATCATCGTTTAGTGACTTACAATGAATTAAGTGTTTACTTTCCTTGCCCATTATTATATAATAAATCTTTCCAAAACTTATTCATCTAAATGAACCTTCATGGATTAGCTTACAATTCTTTGAATATGTAATTCTTGACTATAAGGACTCAACTATTCAAAACTTCTGTCCTCTCCTGAATCACACATGTGGAATCAACCACATAAGAAGGCCTGGGAAGAATTTGCTCACGTGTTCTCAGGTGACAAGGACTCTCAGCTCAGCTTTCCACTGTACATATCATGTTCAGGGTGGCTGCCCTAGGTCTTCTCAACTAGCAATTTCAGGACTGTAGAACAAGAATGGAAATTCTCTTGAGTGCTAGACTTTAAAAAAAAAAAAAAACCCAGGGACTAGAACAGTGGCTCGGCGATTGTGGTGCTTGCCTGGCATGCACAAGGATACGGGTTCAAACCCCAGCACCCACGTACACAACTAAGTATCAGAGCAATGAAAGCCATGTGAAAACCTCAATAAAAATTGATTCTCTCTGTCTCTGTCTCTCTCTCTCTCTCTCTCTCTCTCACTCACTGTCCTTCTCTCTTAAAAAATAAATCCAAAAGCACCAAATTCATATCTGTTGAATTATGTTGATCAAAGCAGAAAACACCACCACCAGAGTCAACAGGGCAGAAAGTAAATTCCATCTTTTAGTGGGAGGTGTGAAGTCCTTGGCAAAGAAGAGGGAACAAAAGCAATGAGAAGCGGTGGTGGCCTCTTGAAATGCATCACCTATTTGTAGTCCACGGCCCTTGAATAGGACTTAACATTATGAGTCTCTCTCAGTATAAACTGCCGACACCACATAAGAGCAGGAGAGAGGAGAGAAATAAAGCAGGGAGCACATAAGACATACACAGCCAGCACCCAGAAAGGGAAAGCTAAATCTGAGCAAGTCTCACATCTAACTAACTAATCTAGATAGGAAATTCAAGAGACAGAAGACCAAGACATGCAAGAGCACAGACAAATCGATATTGAACTAAAATGCAAACAATGATTTTTTTCCCACCATTAAACCGCATGAAAAATAAAAATAAAATTCAAGGGGCAAGAATGGAAAAGGAAAAACAAAACTTTCTTATTTGCAGATGAAGCGACTCCCTACACAGAAAATCCAATATAATCTAACTACAAAATATTATGAATAATAGTTGCTGGATAGAATATCAATAGGAAAATATTTCTCAACAAAGCAGTATGCAGAAAATTGAATTAAGAATGCCCTTTTACTATAGCAATGAAAATATAATGATCTCAGGAACAAATCAAATCGAAGTTGGCCAACTTTATGTAATGACTTTCAAAAGACCAAAATAAGCAAAAAGTTTTTATGATCAGAGGTTAAATTGAAGTTTTTAAATAATATATCAAAATCCATTAACCATTCTGATCTGTGGATTATAAGTAATTTCAACTCAAATCTGAAATGAAAGTTGAATAGATATTTCCAAAATGAGTGTGAACGTTGGAATGCCCACTAAGGAAAGTGAGATGGAAGGATCTGGCTGCCAGGCAATGGGACACACTACAAATGTGTTGTGCAAGAATGAAAATAAGATGGAGTTAGAGAAATAAATTGTACAGTGCATGGAGAACATGTGAGGTATCCATCCAGCAGCAACAGAAGAGGTAATGCAGCACCGCAGAGCACACAGGGCTGGGAAATATTCACATAGGTCTTTTACCCTACACAGAACAACCAGGTTCAGCCGGATGGCACTGCAGGTTGTAGGCTTTGGTGGAAGAGAATGAAAGCGAGTATTTTAAGTTCATGACACAAGTTAAGATTACTAAAATAATATTGGACAGGTACTAACCACAAATTAAAATAACATGTCTTTTGATTTTTTAATAAAAAGTTAAAACTGTGTTTTTAACTTGGAACATTATAAGGAAATTAAAAGAATAAGACATTCTTTATGAGATGACAATTTCCACAAAGGTAGCTGATTAAGGTTAGCATCCAGGATGTATAAACTATTAGAACTCATTAAAAGAAATAGCAAATAAACAGTAAGTCAAAAACATAAATACTATTTTCAAAGCAAAAAATCCAAAACAAAAATAAAAATAAAAATATGAGTAATAACTAGAAATTTCCTAAAGGTCTTTAACAATTAATATACACCAGTGAGAGAGAAATGTATATGAAATAAATTGGCAAAAAAAAAAATGAAGAACTGGAAGCACAGTATACTTTAAAGTACAAAGTACAAACAATCTGGCATTCTATTTATAGATATAAGAGTGTATAACTTATGAACCTAAGCTTTTATTTCTAACTATATACCACTTTTTAAAAAAGAAAGAAGGTAGGAAGTAAAGAAGGAAGGAAAGTGGGGGGAAGAGAAGGAAAGGAAGGAGAGAGGGAGGGAGGTAGACAAAGTAAGTGGATAGAGGGCAAAGAAAAGAAAGGGAAGGAAGGGAGGGAGAGTGAGAGAAAACTAAACTAACACTTGCATACTCAGTGATTTAAGGCAGAAAATTTAATGCAGTGGTTTTTCATTTAAATCTAATTTTCAGAATTTATATATATATTTTATTATTTCATTAGAGCTTGTTTGATTGTTCAGCAAATAAATTTCTGAATAAAATAAAACAATATAGAACTAAAATAAAATATCTTAAAGACACTCAAATCGAACTAATAAGGAAGATAATAAATAAGTTGTAGAATCTTTATTGTATGGACAACATGAAATTCTGTTGCACATAGTGGCATAGATGAATTGCAAAACCTCATGCAGAATAATAACAGAAGTAAAGTTAGCAAAGGTTTCAAAGATCTCATAAAAATGATAATATATATTAAGGAAAAAGTAAAATATATTCAATATACATAAGATATAATACTTATGTATATGTGTTCACACACACACATTATTGCAACCAGTAATGAGGTCAGCAAAGTTGCAGGAAATAAGACCTTTATATAAAAATCAATTGTATTTCTATGCACTACCAATGAGCAATCCAAACAATGAACAAAACAATTTCATTTAAAAGATTTCATACTACTTTGGAAGACAGATTGGTAATTTCTTACAAAAATTAACATGACTTAGCACAGGACCCAGCAATCATGCTTCAAGATATTTAACCAAAAGATTTGATAAGTTATGCCCTCACAAAAACCTGTACATGGATTTTCATAACAATTTTGTTCATAATTGCTCCAAATTGAAAGCAACACAGATGTCCCTCAAGAGTTAGGTGAACAAATAAACTGTTGTACATCTAGACAATGAAATAGATTCTAGAAAGAAATGAGTGGTCAGTATCTATGAACACAGGCAGAGAAAACTTAAATGCATATGACTGAGTAAAAGAAGCCACCAGAGAAGATCACAGGTGATTCAACTACGTGACATTCTGGAAAAGGCAATGTTATGTAAACAGAAAAAGATCAGAGTTCTCCAGGAAGAAGAAAAGGTGGGAGGGGATAGTGAACAGGCCAAGGATTATCAATTGGGGCAGTGAAAATCGTGTATGTGATACTATGATGATGGGCACATGTCATTAAATGTTTGTCCCCACTTGTGGTGAGAGGTGCATGACTTTGAACATAGTAAAAAAGCAACTGAAATACATATTTTTAAAAGCCAAATTTTTAATGCAGTGAATAGTTAATACCCAAAAACTATTTTTAAGAAATAAAATGTACCTGTGACATCAGTTACTTTCAATTTTCAAAACTTTATTTAAAGTAAATAAAAAATAATGTAGTATAATTAAATTCTTGAAACGCAATTTCAAGATGTGCTCACTTCTTAGAAAACCAGAATAAAAAGCACATTATTGCTGATGAAATTGAAAATAACTGTGCTTGTTACATCTGAATGCATTTGTGAGATCAGGAGCTAGGATCCAAACACTATGAAGACGTGATTCCTTCTTGAACTTTACTTTTTGAGCAGTTTTTCCTCTTGTCCCAATCTCAACTTTCAATAAGATTTCAGGGATCAAAGGGAAATATATAGATCTGAAGAAAGTTCCCCAAATGTACAGGATTTGGTTAAACAACTGAGAAATTCTCTCCTTACTGGGCAGGATTCTGAAATCCGTTGTCGTTCACATCCTGTGATTTTAAGCAACTACCAGCAGTTCTCATCCAAAGAGGCAAAGGAGTAGAGACAGGTGGAAGGGCTGGAGGCAGCAGCCAGAGGGTCCTCCAGGAAATCTCCTTTGCAAAGCTCTACCAGCACCCAGATTGGGCCTCTGGTCAACGGTAACACACAAACAAGGTAGACAGGCACAGAGCGGGCTTCCATCATGCCACCCCCATAGCTTCTTTAAACACAGAAAAAAAAATACACAAAATTATATCCCATGGGTACTCCAACTATTCAGGAAGTTTGCATTGCTCTGCTGGCTTCATTAGAAATTGTTTTGTTTTATTTTCTGATTCACCAACCACTCACCCAAGTGCCTTATTGAGAGGTAAAAATCCCTGGGGATATTTTAGATTTTCCCCCACCTTGAAACTCTTCAAAGTCCTTTCAACTATATTACACATGTAAACCAAGAATGGGCTTATGTATTTATCTTTTATACACATTCTGAAGGATAATTAAAAATTTAGAGAGGTGCCAAGAAAACAAACATTGAGACACACTAGAATTTACCTCCTTAAACACTTGGTATATTGCTCCCAGTCTTTTCCTTTTGATTCTTTGTATTCATCTTCTATTTTTTTATATTTTTAAAATGTTTTAAATCTCATACATAAAAGTTGAATGCATTAATGGTGTATCAAGTAATGTATTGATATTTGTATAGATAGCATAATGTTTGAACCAAATTGAAAGATAATCTCCTCAGTTATCATTACTTTATGCTGAAAACTTTCCAATTGCTTCTTTCTAGCTTTTGGAAATGTACCATACATATACTCTCACACCGAAAACCCCTTCTAACAGTAATTTTATATTCAATAATCAAACTTCCATGTTCCTCCCACTCTCCCACTCTTTCCAGCCTCTGCTGACCACCATTTTACCCTCTGCTTCCATGAGATCAGCATTTTCAGATTGCACATATAAATGAGACCATGCAGTATTAATCTTTCTGCATCTGACTTATTTTATTCAATGATCACTGGTTCCGGTCATGTCCTAGCAAATAACAGATTTCATCCACTTTATGAATGAATCACATTCCTTTGTGAATATATAACACATTGATGGACTTTTAGCTTGTTTCCATTTCCTGGTTATTGTGAACAGTGTGACAATGATCACAGAAGAGCAGTTATCCCTTCAACGCACTGATGGCATTGCCTTTGGGTACATATGCAGAAGTGGGATTGCTGGATCATGTGGTACTTCTTTCTTGAACTTCTCAAGACACCTCCATATCGTTTTCCATAATGGCTATATCTTTTGCTTTTTTAATCACAACTTTTAAAAACTGTCATTATTTTTTCATAGATGTTGACACAGTGAAGAATGTATAGGGACAATTGTGAAAAGAAATTATGACAAATCCCTGTGTCCAGGATTAATCAACATTATCTCTGCTGAATGTATTTCTAGTCATATAAGACACAAAATAGATATATAGGTATGTTAATTTTTTAAAATAATCATACATTTTATTATAGCAAAGTATATTAAATTTAAATGTAACAAAAAATAAATAAAGGTTGAAGAATTTCAAAACGCCTTGTGTTATCAAAGGAAATACTCCTTGATGAGTAATTATTCTGCAATTTCTTTAGGGAATTAGGTTGGGATCCTTTTTAATTCCCATTTCAAGTTAACATAAACACGTTTTTCTAACACCTGAATGTCAAAGTACTCCAATTTCTTCCTCTCATCTTCTGATTGGTTTGGATTTTTTTCTATTACATAATGAGAGTTATAATTTAAAACATTTAGAATCTATGTCTGCATAATTTAGTAAATGTGAAAATAAATATTTGTAAAATAAATAAAACTTTATAAAATGAAATCAATGTCAAAATCACCTACACTTTTTCCTCTTTCTAAAGTCATAATTTTCATAGTTATTCAATTTGTAACTAAAATTAATGAAGTTAGCGCTATGGTCCAAATCTTTATCTATGCCCAAAATTCCAACATTGAAACCTTTACCAACAAGGTCATCCTATTTGGAACATAGGGATTTGGGGAAGTGATTGGGTCACAGGACAGTGCCCACAAGAAATGGATTATTCTTCTTGCAAAGGCAAAGAGTCCCCAAAATGGAGGTGCCATCATTGAACCAAGAAGTGGGCTCTTAGCAAACTCCAAACCTTCAGCCACTTTATCTTGAAATTCTCAGCTTGCAGAGCTGTGATAAAAACGTTTATTTTGTTTACAAACAACCCAGTTTATGATATTTTTAGAACACTCTAAGTTAACTGCCAAAGTACTAACACGTTCAGTAATGCTCAAACTGTGTCTTATTGACTCTTATTTTTTTTCTTTTTGGAGAAATAAATTTTAATTGGTGGAAGGAACGGTCTATTGATCTGTTTGTCATTTTTATTGTTCTTGGTTCTATAGTGTTGTTCTCCTCTCTAGGATTTTGCTTCTATTTATCTATTTTATTTTATTTTCCTACGCCAAGGACTTTATTGATAGTCTGAGTTTATGTTTTAAAGCATCTACTTCATGCCCACATTATATGTAACTAACAATTTAAACAGAAGTAAAACTTTTCATCTTTATTTTTGTCCTGCTTGGATAAAATTTGTGGGTTTCTTTTCTTCCCCTCAGAATTTTAAACATTTCTCCATTATCTTCTTACACCAGGAATTCTGAGTGAAAATCCTTTTATGATGAAAATCGAAACCAAAATATCTTTTAGAAACTTGAGACAGAAAGAAACTGCCTTACTGATGTGGAAAAAATAAAAATAAAAATAAAAAAAAAAACTTACTGCACATACTGTACCTAATGGCAGAACAGAAAGACTAAGAATGAATTTAATAAAAGATGTGCAAGAACTCTTCAAAGAAAATTCTAAAACTTCTTTGAATGGCATTAAGAAAGACTCGAATAAGTACAAAGCTAATTTCTCAAATCTCCCCACTTTTTGCATAAAACAAGGAGTGCTTTTGCTTCCCAAATGCACAGGCTGATTCTAATTCTGGGACACTTTGTTCTACATGTGCTGAAGAGCTGTTTCTTCCAGGATGAGGAGATGAACAAAAGGAACTTAAAAGAAGGAACAGGCTGGGTCAAGCCCAGACAATGTGACTTTTTAAAATTAACCGTGAATTTAATTCCCCAAACACAAGTCCTATCGTATTCTAGCATCAAGCAGCTCATTCTCCCATTTAGGGTGGGATAGGAACTCCTGACGTCTTGCAAACTTATCAGTATGTGCAATGTTGATCATATGATATCTCCTGCACCGGAAAGAGGTCCACAGAGGGCAGGAACCCTTTTGAATTTGGTTTAGTGACCGTGGCTAACAGGGAAGAGGTGCTATGCAGACATTTCCAAGATCTGAATTCACAATCAAATATTTGAGATAAATAGCAAATATTAAAACTTTAGTTCTCTCCTTTAGGATTTGGAGTAAACCATCCTGCTGTCCCCAATATCCAGGGTGGTGTGCAGAATTAGGAGATGATGTGTGAAGGGTGTGCCAACCGCGCACCTCACCCCAGAGTCAGGTATCATCTGGTACAGGCTTTGAAATCCATGTCACCGTTTTAGTAGTATTGATTTTATTGTTATTAACAGTATACGCTCTAGCAGTTGAGACTTATATAAACCTATGACTAAATTTTTTTTTAATTTTTAAGAGAGAGGGACAGTGAGAGAGAGAGAAAGAAAGAAAGAATCAATTTTATTTAGTTTTTCATGCACCCTTCGTTGCTCCAAGACTTCGCTGTGTATGTGGTGCTGGGGTTTGAACTCCTGTACTTGCACATGCCAGGCAAGCGCCATAACCACCGAACCACCGCTCCAGCCCCTATGGCTAAATTTTTATAAATAATTCATTTAAACATAAATTACCGCTAAACACTAAATTTTCAAGTGCACTCTCATTTCTTTTATCACGATTTTGCAAGTGTGAGTTACATTTTTAAAACAACAGTAACATGCATTCAATAAATGTTTACAAAAATGAATTAGGAAAAGATACACCAAAAAGGGTCATTAATGAAATGGTATGCGTAGGCTGAACTGTCCCTTCTATACTTAGTAATACATACATTATTATATAAAGGGAATAAGATGCTTCTCTTGGTTAAAAGTCATGAAATTTCACTGCAGCTAGGAATGTGGAACACTTGCTGAGAAGAAATGAAGATCTTTATTAGCCACCAACTACAATCCGTCATTTTCTGCTATTACAGACAACAAGTCACGGTGGTATCAGACTCACAAATAGAAATCTCAGTCACTGTCACCTCCTAGCACACTTTCTTCAGATCCCTCAAGATATCACTCTTAAAATCACAAACATTACTAAACCTTTAATTAGGCTTTGCTATTTAATGCTAAAAATGAAGTACATATATTACTACATAATTCTCTAAATGGTTTGACCTTGTTATTTCCATATAATTGCTTATATTTTAGTCTTATTTGTTTTATATTTTTTTACATTACCTTGAGAAGGACCCATGGATTTCATGAGCCTAGTGAAAGAGTCCATACACATCTAAAAATAAAAAAATAAATTAATATACTCTGACCTTCCTGCTAAGCAATGACCAGCAGGATCAGTGTCATCAGGGTACTTAGCAGGAATGCAGAATCTCCTGCCCATCCAGAAGTACTGAATCAGTATCTGCATTTCAAAACCACCTTTAGGCCAACTGGACATTTTTCCACTTATTGTTTCTGTAATTTTAACATAGTTCCTATAGAAATATTTTGGTGCTGATACACTGTACTGGCAATATCAAAGCATCTGTCAACTTCTCTGAAAAAAAATACCATAAACAATGGCAACACCCATTCTATGACCAACAAGCAATATATTTTGACGTAGAACTTCATTTTAAGAAAAGAAAACTAAGATTCTTTTTTATTCCAAAGAGAGAGAGAGACAGAGAGAGAGAGGAAAGAGAAAATCAACTTTACTTTTTCATCTAGCCTTTGTTTCTCCAACACATAGTTGTGGTGCTGGAGTTCGAACCCAGATCCTTGTACATGCTATGCAAGTACTCCAACCACTGAGCCATGGCTCCAGCCTGGCCCAGAACTTTTTAACTAATTATTTTAATATTAAATCCATGCAGGAAATAAATTTTGCAGGCTCCAATGGTACAACTTTGGAATTGTCCAAAAATATAAGCATGTTTTGCATCTGTTTGATCTTATTCTGAGATTTAAAAATACATGGAAAATACATGTTTATCGAGGAAAGACAATTTATTTCAGAATGTTGAGCACCTTTGCTTAGCAGAAGCATTTTTATTTCAGATTTATGAAACAAGGAAAGTGAGATGAAAGGGATGGGTAAGGGTAAACTGGCATTGGCAAATTACTGCAGTTCATTTGCCATTCAGTTTTGAAGTTAAAACAAATAATTTAATATATGCATTCATATAACAGGCCCTTGGAAGTTGTAGAAGTATTTACATACTTTTCAAAGAAATCCATATTTTAAACCTTTGAAACACGAAGTTCATAAACTGGGTGTTGCAGTATCTTTCTTTGCAAATGTTGACAATAATTTCCTGCCAAAACATTTTTAGCAATACTGTCTTCCAGGAATACAGATAAAATGATTAAGTAAAGGATAATTTCAAAATGAGATAAAGAAATGTGTATGTAATGGCATTTTCCAAAATAAAATTAAGTGTGCATTTTTATTATTGCATTGCAACAATATGTATTGACTATGGTGTCAAATTCTGAGCTGTAATGAAGAAACGAGTAGGCAGTACATACTGATACAACATCCTCCACTTGTTTTAATTCACTGATTAAAAATTAAAAGCTGTATTTGTCTTGATCTTTAAAAAGTCGCATATGCACAAAGATGCCTCAGCTGTTTAATCCGTAGATTTATTTTGGGATTCTTTTCCTAATTGCAAATGTAACTTTAGGAAAGAGTGAGAAGTAGAATTTTCCTAGGGAAAAAAAAAAACATAGTTTATTGTATCAGAAACTGAGACTATTTTGTCACATGAAAAATCACAGGAAAAAAATGAGGGAAGATACTCACTTGGAAACATAACTGAATATGTGCCTCTAATTTTAATTGTTATTAGAAGAACAATTGCATAAATTAACATAAACAATGATTGAATTTAATTATTGTTCTTTCCAGGAGATAGAATCCAGGCTCAAAGTCATAGGACTTGATGTTTCATTGAATGTCAATCTTTGGAAAGTGGAAAATGCCACAAAAATTTCTAGTTTTCAGGGTGACAGTTGGCTCAATTACGAAGAGCAATAGTGGCTTCCTTACCATCCCACAATGGTATTTTGTCCTTGTGACCTTGTGCTGTTTGGAATTCCCTTTTGATTCCTGACTCTATATCCAGCCACATTAATTTATATTTGATTTGCAATAATTTTTACATTCTTACTGTGCGTTGAAGTCTTTGAACCTTACTGGGACATGAAAAGAGTTAAGAGCCTGTGGTACAAAACCCTGCTGTAGACTCATCCAGAAACCCCTTCAGGAAGGATGTTTCCAGAGATGCTGGGAACATGGAGATGTCAGCTGAGAGAGGTTGAGGACATCCTCAGCTGCCAGAGTGTCTATTACAGAGTTTGACTGCCATGGAGTGGCCGGTATCCAAAGATTGAGGAGGAGGGATACGCCAGCCAAGCCATCTCATCCGACAGGAGCAAGGCTGGCTCGCCACTGGAGTCCCCCAGCTACCTGGTGGAAGGGCCAAATTGTGCCTGTCTTCACTGCACCCTTGATTTCTCCCGCTGCAAAAGGAACTCTGCTTCCTTTTTCTGCCATAGGTTTTCTTAAAAGGAAAGGCACACATTAGTTCCTCCACTTCTTGCTGACTCCTCTATCTCAAAATCTGCCTTCCAGGAAACCCCAGCTAAGCAAACCCACGTAGCCAAGGATGATCTTCGCCTTCTCTCTCTCTCTCCATTCTCTCTTGCTTCCCTCACTCCTCCTGGCAAATTCCCTCTCTCTAGCTGAGGGCTATTTTAGAAGTATTCCACTGGGCTACCTAGTCTGTTGGTTAAAAACCTCCCAAGGACACATTTTAATGAAGTTCATGAAACCAAAATTTCCTTCACAACTCAAAGGACTAAAGCAATGATAATAGAAAAAGAAGTAGGAGTTAATATTTTTTGGTCCAAAAAAATTTACTTAGCATTGACTCTGCCACTGCTTTTAGGAAGCACCCCGTATAAATTTCAGGAAAAGCATACTCGAAGGCCAGTCCTGGTCTGTGTCACGGAATTACCTTATGTGGAACGATATGGGAAAATGGGGACAGACCACGGAAGAGCCAGGCAAAGGAGTCTCTGCATTCGAGGATCCATTCATTTTATTCCTTAAGGATTTAGGCAGAATTTCATCTGCAAACAGTCATTCTCCAAACACCGCCTCACCCTTACTTCTCACAACACACAGATGGGCAGTTCTGTGGAGTTTTTGAATGTCCTACCAGGGCTGGACTATTGGCTGTCTTTTATCATCCTCATCCACTCCCTTTATCACTGATAATGACCAGCAACTTAGTGAGACCCTGTCTCAAAGTAAAAAATAAAAGGGTTGTGGGGGCAGGTGTGTGCCTCAGTGGTAAAGAGCCCCTGGGTTCAATCCCCCATACCAAATAAGTAAGTAAAAATTTCTAAATGGACTAAACTTAAAAAACTCTACCTTCCCTCAGTCCCTTCTAAAAGTATCATTATTCCTTCGCATCATTTGAATATATTTTCACATATTCTTAATATGTATTGTTTCTTCAGTTTATAAATAAAATATGTAAAACAGAGCAAATTTGTATTCCACACATTAAATGATATCTATGCATATATATATTGCTCTTCAGAGGAAAACACCCTCTGAAAGAATAAATTTCTTTCTCATTTTAAAAGGGGTTTTAGTACCTTTATTTTTATATTGAAAAGAATGTGTGATCAAGCAGTAGAATCCATAACCACACATTATGTTCAACCACTCAACTTTCCGTTCAATAATTACTAAACACTGAGTTATGTGTACTAGGGCTAAACGTAAGTCAACAAGGGCTTTCTTCTTAAATTATCCAATATCCTTGAAAAAATAAAACAGGTTGCATTTACATAACTGACTGTAACCACTTAGCTATTGGGAATATATTCAATAAATATCTTTAAAGAAAGTATGTTAAGAGGATTTTTCAATGCTATAAGCAATATAAAAAAGTGAAATATGTGCTTTTGTGTGGTAAAAGGAATGAGAAACTTATTGAATTAGTCCAATATAGTGGGATGTTTTTCTTCACAATATCAAAACTCGGTTTGCTCTCACAGAAACAGGATAAATTTTTCCACAGTTATTTTATTTGGGGATAACATCCTAAAAGAAATCAGTTGAACAAGTGTAGCATATAGGAAAGTACGTCACATGCCTTTAAAATAGTATTTTGGGTCAGTTTAGAGATAGAATTATATTATGTCCACAAAAAATTTGATGTTAATGAAATGAATCATTACTTTCACAATTAAAAAACTTGTAGGAAAATTAATATGAAATGCATTAAAGATAATTTAAAGTTTCATTTTGTAGAGTCAGGAACAAGCACTGTTCAATAAAACCCTGTTCCCCGTTGGTGGGCAGGGGTAACCACAGCTCTGGGTCAGCCATGCAATCAGGGGGAGAAACAACCTGTGATTTGTATGTGGCATGCTGTTGCCCAGCTGTGATGCTCTGTAGGTCAGGAGCACTAAGTGCATTTTACTTACTATAACTGCAGCTTACGGTGGTCTCTTGTGATGTGACTCCATCATAAGCCTTGGAGCACATGCACATGTGTGTGTGAGTGTGTGTGTGTGTGTGTGTGTGTGTGCATGTGATGAGTAATGAGTAAGGTTTTCAAGTGTCCTGGAACATGCTTTTCAATGATAATATCTCCCTATGACAATTTCCACCTCTCACACTTTGGACTCTAATGTCCTTTATATTTGAATCAAAGTTAAAAATAAAGAAGAGGCCAATTCTGCTTGCTGAATAAGACTCCTATTACCATAATAAGGCTGTATTAGGAAGTGGCACAAAACTGCATCTTAACTCAACAACAGTGCTCTCATTCATGTGCACAGGTTGGCTAGTGTTTAGCTGGTTTGGCGTGAGCTCCTCAAGGTTTGTCCCTAAGATCAAGGCAAAGGCCCAAGTCTGTTCCAGGTGTCTCTCATCCTCTTGGGATTAGCAAAACAGTCCAGGTGTTTTCTTGACACAACCCTCACCAAAGTGTAAGGGATCATGCCAAGATGCACAAATCAGTGACAGCCTTCACTCCTTCACTGTTGCCAGAGTTCAAGAGGCCAAAGAATATCCTAAGCAGAGTTACAATGTCTCCCTCAGCACTAAGGGAAGAGCAGCAAAGTCTTGTGTTGTCCATGATCCACAGATCCCACACCTGGAGATCGAAAATATTTGAGAAAAGATTTGGTGTGTGCTTAACACGTACAGACATCTGTCCTTGTCCTTAGTCCCTTGAAGGCAGTGTAACAACCATTTACCTGGCATGGCTGTTGTGATCAATATTAAATGATTTAAAATACAAGGATTTGCCTAGGTCCTGGAAGTACCATGCCATTGTACATAAGGGGTTGAACATCTGTAGACTTTTGTGTTCTCTGGCATGGGGAACCAAACCCCTGTGGATACCACGGAGCCACTGAGTCATGGACAGTAATTCAACCTACCACGTTTCTGTCTCTGAAAATTATAAGGCCACATATTTACCTCAGCATCATTTCGGTCACACTCATGGCTGCCATCTTCAGACAAGAACATCCGCTGTAGAACTGGGGCTTTCCATCATGACCTGCACAGTTTGCCCACAGCCCTGTCATGGACAAAAATGAAGTCGGACTTCCCAGAAACTGCTCCGCAATGCCTTCCCCTTGAATTTCACTTCCTTCCCTTCCTCTTTTTTTTCCTTTCCATGTGACTGTGGCACTTTCTTTACAACTCGAATTCACATTTAATAAATTCCTCTGTTACTGTTTGCCTTGCAGTGCAACCGAATATCTATCAAATTTGGTTTAATTAAAATTGTTGCTACCTGTGTGTAATTATTTTTTAGCCTCTAACCATTCCTTACCACTCAATTAAGATGCTATTTATCTTTCTACACTTCTTTTGACTTTTCCTTTCATCTTCTGTACATAATTTAATTAGATACTGTTCAAAGTCTTAGCCCCAATTGTAATGTCATCACAGGGCATAATTTGGGTCATTTTCTTTCAGTTTTATTCCATTACCTTTCTACATATAATTTATAGATGGGGATTAGAAATTCATATAGTGTGGAAAGACTATGTCTTTAACCTTAGTTCTTTAGATATCTTTTTAAAATAGATTTATTTTTATTAATTTTTTTGTTTAAATTCATTTTAGATTTAAAACTAATTGCCAAGATTGTAAAGAGATTTCCTGCATCTACTTTATACTTTGTCTGCTCATGTAATAGCTTTTATTCATGGTACAATGAATAAAATAAGAAGCAGATATTGACACAGCATTGTTAAAGGAACTATTGACTTTATTCAGATCCTTCCAGATTTCCCACTCATAGCCTTTTTCTGTTCCAGCATTCAAGCCAGAATATCACATTATATTCGTCATTTTTTCCTTGGACTTCTGCAATCTAGGTCAGTTTCTGAGTCTCTCCTTTTTTTTTCATCTTTTTTATAGTTTTACTATCTTGTAATAATGCAGTCATGTGTTTTGCACAATATCCTTCAGTTTGGATTTGTCTGTTTTTGTTTGTCTGTTTTCTGTGATGAGGTTGGTCATACAGTGTTGAGAAAGAACATTGCAGAATATGTCCTTTACATCACACTTTGGGGGCCCAGCACAGGACTTTCGCGTATCTTCGGATTGTGAGGTAGTCTTGGTGCCCTGCGGAGCTGGTATCTGCCACTCTTACTGTCAGGTTTCCGTTTTTCCCTTTGCATGCTCTAGGCATTGACACAGGCCACCATGCCCCACCTTCTGGAAGGAGGAGTTTCACAGTGTCTGCAGTGTTGTACAAAAACAATATTTTGGAGAAAACAATTTGAAAGTAAAAATATTCCTTAGTCCTTCAAATTCAGCTCGGCAATGTTAACATTCCTAGCTGGATCCTGGCTGCGGCAATTATTACCCATGAGTTCTAATGGTATTTTATTTTCCTGTATTCCTTGTACGTTTATTAAACAGAATGCTTCTGTAAGAAGAGTGGACACTCTTCCTCCATTTATGTATATATTCATTGATTGTTTATATCATCATTGACTCATCAATATTATTTTTATTGGGGGATAAATTCAAATGCTATAATATTTTGCCACTCAAATTGTTCTGGATGCACCATTGAAAGCTCTTTCAGGTTGTTTCTTGTCCTTTGGACATGACAGGCCTCACTTTCTCTTTTATTAGCTTTTTTCTCCTTTGCAAGCAGCCCTTCACTCCCCACAAGGCTCTGTTTTGCCTTGTGTTTTTCTTCTCCATCCCACTTCCCTGAGGAGCTTTGCTCCCTATTACTGGAGAGTGTGCTTTAAAAACCAGGCCTGGATGTGCTTGTTGCTTATAGACAATTCATTCATTCCACAAATGATAGCAGGTTTTTAACTACTTGCTTGTCAAAAGCTCCTTTCTATGTCTTTCTCCTTATGCTGTTCTTTCTTCCCTCCCAGCGTGCAAGTTCTTTCTTTGGTGTATAACTATGAAAGTTTGGCAAATCTTGCACATTCACAATCCACCTAAAGCATTCACCTCCTCCCAGCTCCAGTTTGCCAATCAGTCGAACCTTCCTTGATGGCTGCCTTGGTTCAAATGTTACAGTGGCCATACTCATTCTCAGGTGTCTTCAGCTGTTCCCCTCAAGCTTTCACCACCAAATTCATCATGAATTTCCATGGATACACAGAGAGAATTACCCAACAACATTTTAGAGACAGAGTTGACATTTTTAAGGACTCTGTTTGTTTGTTTTTACTCTAGTATTCCTTTATATCTTTGCCTAAGGTCACACGCAATAAGGAAATGCAAAAGCTGCCTACAGCTCTCAATGCCGGTTTTCTGTTCATAGCCTTGGTGCTCCAGAGACCCATAAGCATTATAAGAGGGACAATATCCAGGAAACCTTTAATGTATAAATGCTACAGTAGTTAAAATAAAAGTCATATAGCACACTAACAGAAACCCAAATTTGTAGTGGCTTAAACTACTTGCTTTTTTTAATTAAGAAATTTAGTTATTGTGTAATCAAAAATGCATCCAATGAAACAATATATGTATATATTCTTAAAATTAGATTTACTCCCTAGATCCCACCCTATTCTCCCACCCTTACTCCTCCCCCCTTCTCCCTCCCTCCTCCTTCCCAACACATCTCTATGATGCCCTAGGTTATGTGTTATTACGCCTTTGCTGGGTCTAATACATGAGAGTTGACCACCTTACACACAGGCCTGGATTTAGCTCCAGCCTCCACAGATAAGTGAAGACATTCGACCCTTGACTCTCTGGGTTTGGCTAACTTTGCTCAACATGATTTCTTCCATCGCCATCCATTTACCGTCAAAGGCTGCAATGCCAAATAGTTGGATTTTTATCTTTCTCTCCCGCACATTCTGAGGTGTATAGTTCAGGGCAGCATAGCTAGCAGTTACACTTCACAAAGTAACCAAGACCAGTTCCTTCTGACCCAGGATGTTTGGCAATCTTTAGCATGAACCAAATACTTCAAGATTGCTCAAGCGGACATGCACCACAGCACACAGGAGTGGGCAAAGTAGCAAAGGAGCAGTTTCTTTCCCTTGAGTGTACACCTACTATGTTCAATGCACCCTTCTTCCATCGTCACACCCTCTGAACAGTCATCACTGGTCCTGCTCCACTGTCTACATGCCTGAGAAGACAGCCTTTGCTGTAGACAGTCAGGGATTCAGCAAAAAATTGGGTATTCTAGTAGAATAACAGAAGGGAGAAATAACTTTGGGGATTGCTAATGTTTATCTCTTCCAGAAATATCAAAACCTCTGCATTCTCCTTAACACATCTCTTCCCTCCTGTCTTCTCACCCAGTTCCCCCATCCTCCCCTCTCGAGACCTCACCGATGGATCGTGTTAACATGTGGAAGACACACTCCCTGTGCTCAGGGTTTCCTGAACGTGTTCACTAGTGAGCTCTAGTCTTCTGGTTCTGCAAAACAAACGATAGACCACCTGTCCTGTGGCATATCATACTTGCTTCTTAGACCCATCCTTCTAATTTCCCCAGCCATCCCAAATGAAAGACACATGCTTCCCTGAGGATGAAGAATACACCATTCTTTGATAAATCCCAGAAGGGGATTTATCCTTGTCCTGAGTTCTTTGTCTGTTAGATTGATTTTTTTTTTTACTCTTAGTTGCCAATGACCCTATCTCCTGCTCCAAAGAAAGTCCTTCTCATTAAGCTAGCACATGAAATATGTAAATAATGTCAATTTTTCTCCAACTATCCATTGTTCACAGTCCTATTCATATTCGTGGTGGGAGAGAGTTTCCCCTTAAGATAATTTCAGTTTTCATACTTTGATATATACATTATATGATTAGTTTTATATAAAGATAGACTAATAGACTTCTTGCTTTACTTCTAACTTTTGATTCATTATAGAATTTAAAATGTTGTATTATTGGGCTCCTAATTTGATTAAACTAAAATTTAAATTTACCTTCAAGTTGTCTGAAATCAAGACCTTATATTTATATGTCTATTGTAAGTTTTCTTTTTAAATTTTTGTTTCCATATGGTTTTATCCATAATGATCACTCTGCTTTTAAATTGTATGTATACCACTTTGATTTTCCTTTCTTGTATAGATTGAAGAATTTTTGAACCATGGGTTCTCTCTTTCTCTCTTCTCTCTCTCTCTCTCTCTTTCTCTCTCTCTCTCTCTCTTTCTCTATCTATGTCTCTCTCTCCTACCACCTGTCTCCTACTTTCCAAGACTTATCATGAGCCGTTCCATCACAGTGGCATTACTAAGCTTATCATGTGCTGCTTTCCAATTGCCTACCATATTGTGGCACCATTGCCAATATGAAACACTCACTTCCAAGTCAAGTTAAATCCATAACATCAGGTGTGGGGACTGGTGTTTGGGCTCAATATGAAGAGGGAAAATGCCATTAAAGCTCTGTATTAACCATTGCCTGAATTGGACCCAAAATTCATCACACTGACATTCTAAAGCACAGTATACCAAAAAAGGGACCTATTTCAATGTTCCCCCCTTTACATAGTCACATTCCAGCAGAGTTATGTGCAATATGGAAGATTTAGATCAATGTTCTTCCTTACTTGGAAGATGCTGTTTGTTTATAGACTTCTAAAGGCTATATAATTAGTGCACATTTTAAAATAAGTCTACAGTTTTTGCCAATTTATCCCCTACTTAAAACCATAAACTTCTGGAGCTGGAGTGATGGCTCAGTGGTTCCAGAACTTGTCTGGCATGTGTGAGGACCAGAGTTCAAATCTCAGCACCACATACACAAGCAAATGTTAGAGAATAGCAATGTAAGAAAAATAGGATAAATCAACTTGTCCTTATAACATTTGCTCCTTGTCCTGGAAATATCTCCCCCAACTTTTGGCAGTCTCTTAAAATGTGATCATTTTTTTACAAGCATCAAGGTTTTCTTCAGATACATGTCACTAACTGTCAGATCTAGTGAATATTAATATTGCACAGCTCCTGCATGAAATTATATGTGGGTCGCAGCATTCTGAGACACTGGAGTGTGCAGAAAGCAGTCACGGTAAAGACTTGAGCTGGGAAATAAAGATTGATGTCCAACTCTAATGGTTTCACATCCATGGAAACGTATAACCCTAAGTGTCTGAGCCCAAGAATGATTTAGCCATCTTCTTAGGGACTCTCAAGTACCAGGCTACAATCTGATTAACCATCCAACACAGAATTTTTACAGAGAGACCTTTGGTCAATGATCTCACTGTCCAGGAGATAGATACAATTGACAACCAGAGCTGGAGCAGTGACACAGTGGTTACAGCATTTGCCTGGCATGCAAGAGGATGCAATTCACATATACAATGCAGCACCACATACACAATGAAGCGTCGGGCAACAAAAGACACATGAAAAACTAAATAAAAATTATCTCCCTTCCTCTCTCCCTCTCTCTCTCCCTCTGTCCTTCTCTCTTTAAAAAAAATGAAAACTAATTCATGGTTTTCAGAGATAAATAAAATCAACTGCCAACCATTGAAAATGATATTAAAGTTCCAGCTAACATTTTTTTAATTTTTTATTTTGAGCAACTTTACAAGATTTTAACAAAATAATATAAAATGTGTATAAAATATGTATATATTCTGGATATTGCAATTATCCCAAGGAGTGCCCCCCCAATTACCCTCCCTTATCCCTCCCTTCCCCTTCCCATTATAACTCTAAAAAAAGTATTAGATTGTAAAGCATTACATCTTATCTGGATTTAACTCATGCTACTAGACCAACTTTCTCATTGTCCAGGGTCTAGACCCCACCTCCACAGATGAGTGAAGGCAATCGACCCTTAGATCTCCGGGTTAAGCTGATTTTACTCATCATGATCTCTTCCATAGCCA
>PVKS010020798.1:0-36241 GCA_004027875.1 Aplodontia rufa
GGAAATGTCAACTGTTTCTGATCTTTTTCACAGCAGATATTAGAAAATGCATTCACCAGATCAATAGCCTCATACGACATATCTGAAGGCATTAATCAGTCCTCTCACATGGGACAGCAGCTGTAACTGGGATTAATACTTAGCCAAGTTTGATATAGTCCACTGTCATCTGCCATGGTTCATGATCTTGGTTTTACAAGGACCACACTAGAAATATAAGTGAAGACATGAAAGGGACCACTTTAAACTCCCCACTATTCTATTAAATATGTAATAATAGCGCTAATGTCTGCCATTCCCAAGATGAAGTATGATTTTTTTATTAACTACTTTGCTGGGTTGGGGGTAGTTTCAAGGGCTTCGACCATATCCCATCATATTCATAGCCTTTTTCTTGTGAAGACTTTCAAGCATGAAGATGCAAAAAAAAAAAAAAAAAAAAAAAAAAAAGCATTGCTTTTCTACTACAATAGCTCAATCTACAGGCAAAGGAACCAAGGTGAAGGCTCTTCCAACTAAGTATGTCCATTCCAATCACATACGAAGAACCAGGAAAATGACCACCAAATGTACACCCAGTGGATCCAATGGGATACGGACCTGGGCTAGGACTTCATTAATTATCTGACTCCCATATGTTCCTACTCTAAGTAGAGGGGGAATGGAGGAGGAAATGATGGAGCCTTGGGTGTTCACTTTTCCTAACATATGGTAAATGATCATGGCCTCTTCAGAAGAAACAGGAATTACTCTGCATGTATTGCAGTAATGTTGCAGCATCTTTCAAGGGAACTAAGCTCATTTTTTGTTGTTGTTTGGGGTAATACTGGGGACTGAACCTAGGAGTGCTTTGCCACTAAGCCCATTTGGTGAGAAATAATATTTAAAGCCATTGAGATTTCACCAATTGTCTATTTCGCCTGATCTTATCAATAATAAGGGTAGAGAAAGTTCCACAAATTCTCATTGGATTTGATTGTATAATAAATTAACTCTATCGGTGTTTGTCCTTCATTAACTCAAGATGTAGAGCTGACAACAGAAGATGCACATCAATCACTGAACCTTGCTTTGTATTCAAAGGTGATGCTATTGAATAGCTGTTGGAAGAACATGCTATTGTTTTTTTTTTTTAAGAAAGAAAATCAACTTTACTTTTTCATCTGGTTTTTGTTTTTCCAACAATTAGTTGAGTATGTGGTGCTGGGGTTCACACCTGGGTCCTCACACATACCACTGAGCCACTCCTCAGCCCTGGAAGAACATGTTTTAAGTAGATTTGTCCTTTTCATTTAATGAGGTGGGGCTTGCTAAGTTACTGAGAAAGGCCTTGAACTTGTGATCCTCCTGCTTTAACCTCCTGCATCACTAGGATTACAGGCCTGAGCCACCATGCCCAGCAGGAACTAGACTCACCTTTAACCAGTGGGCTCCAAGTATGAATTGGTTTATACCTACAAACTGAGCCAGGAATTTTAACTTTTCCCTGGAGTGGTTGGCTCCAGACTGCTGTTCACTCATTCTTATCTCTTCTAACTATATTAAGCATCATTCTTTTTTATTAGCCATCTCCACACAGCCCTGAGGTCAGCTTCCCATCTGTCCATTCAGGCCCTGCTGTCCATTGTAATAACTATACCCACTTTGTCTCTGACAGTTACATTCTGCAAGCGGACTTCTGCTATTCCAGGATCCACCATCCTCTTTACTAAGGAGTCCAGTAGTGTCTTTTTTTTTTTTCATTTTTTTTCAGGACTCAGGACTGAACTCGGGGCCTTGAGTGTGCTAGGCCAGCGCTCTGCCACTGAGCTAAATCCCCAACCCCCCAGTAGTGTCTTTAAGAGCATTTCTTAATATCAGCCCCAGCAAACGAGAACAGCTACTACTAGACTTCCCAGTGATACTGAGGTCCCTACCACCAGCGTAGTACTTACTACCTTTGTACAAGGATTGCTCCCCACACCCTCCTAAGGAAGATAGCTGGTGGTGGCTTTTTTGTCTTAATAGTTCCATCCTAGTTTGTCTACTTCTGATCCTTTGATCCCTTTGTTCACCTGCCACAGTTCTGGCTACTCTCCTTTATTTTAATGTGAGTCACTGCCCTTCATAAGCCTTTAAGAATCATCCTAGCAGTGTATTAGACTCATCTCCCTCTTGCCATATTGCTAAGTTCTTCACACACGAAGTACCCTCGTGTTGTCAAACTTTCCCATTCCAACTTTAACATCTCTGGTCAGCACTCTCAGCAGTCTCCTAATCCAGCCAGCACACGGTAAGCAGGACCTGCAGCTCCTTCGGTATGGAATCACTGCCCTCCTTGGCAGGCCTAGTGTTTGTTTGCAGTCAGGTTGTGGTGACACTTGTTCCTCCTAACCTGCCTGGGAGACCAAAAGGGAGGTGGGAGCATATCTGAGGGTCAGCATTGTCTTATACAACACCCACCTCATTTGAGGCATCTTCAATGTTTTAAGCAGGGGGAAAATTCTATCTTTCAACAAGGTGGGCCACTTTTGCAGGGTGAATCTAGGGATTTCACTCAGTTCAGTTACAGCAGTAGAGTCCCATCTTTTCTACCTCTTCCCCACCAGAGCCCTGACTGGTTAGACTTGTCGTGCTTGTGAATTCAGGTGTTGATGAAGGCCTGTTGTTCTCATTTAAGCCTTTTACCTGAACTTCTGTGATTGTTTGCACATGAGGCTCTCTTAAATCCCAGGAAGCCTTCTGACACACATCTTTGCACTGTTTTCGTTTTTTTGCAGTGCTGGGGATCAAACCCAGGACCTCATGCCTGCCAGGCAAAGACTCCACCCGAGTCACATCCCCAGACCCCACACTTTGGACTGGTGATTATTTACCCTGTTATTTTCTCTTTCCAAGCAATCAGGAGCTTTCAGCAGAACCATCCAATTAAATAATCCTTATTTTCCTATTTGTCGCTATTTTACACAAGTCAATGTCTTGGGTGACAGACAAGCTAGCATGTGCCAAGGACTTACACTCCACCCACCATCATTAACAGGGTCCTCAGTGCCTCATGGTTAAGTGACCAACTCCACAAGTCATTCCTCTTATTTATTCAGTGGTGCTGGGGATCAAACCCAGGGCCTCACACAAGCTGGGCAAGTGCTCTACCACTAAGCCACACCCCCAGCCCTTCACAAGTCATACTTAGTCAGCTTTCTAGGACCACTCATGGCACTAAATATCTTAGATCAAGTTCTCTAGAGTACAGCGCCAGACAGGAATTTACAGCCAGTAATTAATTGAAGGTATGCTCTTCAGGAAAGCCCTTCAAAGAGGGAATGAGAAGACAGAGACGGGAAAGAGCAAAGTATGGATACGTCTTAGATAAAACAGACTCTAGGTTTAATCCCCGGAGAGGGTTCTGGAGCATAAGCTGCACCAGTTTCCCTACTTCAGACAAGTGAATCACCTTTTGTACCCCAAATCAATCAATGCTTAGGGGTGTGGAAGGGGAGAACTGCACTGAAGCAGCTCCCATCTTCTGAGGGCAAACCCCCAGTATCTGGAGGGCCATGAGCACTTAGCAGCCAAAACACAGAAGAGCTGGGGGGGGGGTGTGAATTTGGTAAAGGGTTCTTGACAGGGCACCGTCATGCACCACACATCCAGTTAGCAATATTGAATGTGCACTTATTGTGCACCAGGCAAAGTCAGCAGAAGTACTCTTGCCCTCTCAGGCAAACAGGTTCAAGTCAATGTTCTTATCCTTGTCATCTTTTCCCCTACCAAAATTCCTAGCAAGAATTTTCCACACACCAGGGCTAATTAATCATGTTCCTTTCTGCTCCCTGTTACTCTTTTACAATTCCAGCTGCAATGTAAACAAACTCATTCCACATGCCATCACCCTATTTATGGGGGAGGTCTATCCCCAGGGTACCTGGGATCGGCACACATACTGCGGGGGCCCAAGGTTTTTAATTCAACTTGGATTTACCTGCCCTTCTTCTTGTGAGTAGTATAATATAAACCAGTCTATAGTTTTGCTTGTCTTCTTGATTACCCCAAGGTTTCTCTCCCATACCATATGACTGGCCAGCACTGTTCTTCATTAACTTAAAATGTAACTACATTTTAAGTTACTCTTACTACTAATTAACCTTGTTGCTAGCAAAATCAAAATAAAAACAAGATAGTGTTTCATGGAAAAGTTGTAGGTTCAATAGGCAGCAGGAGAACATCCCATCCAGCCTCTAAACCACAATTTTGCCCAAACAGAGATATCTTTAGTCAATTTCTTTTCAAAGGTTTTAATACTCAAGATGGAGACAATGGAGTATTCTAGTGGTTGGGATAATAATTTCTAGAAAAGGTTCATTGCTGAGGTACCAAAACAGATATCATGCTAAAGAGTTCTTTCACTGCACTCTTCCCTGAATAGATATGCTGTCAAACAAGGCAGAAACCACAAATAAAGCTTATTTCTACTGCATTCATGAGGCTTTTCCCAGTATCAATTTTCTGAGTTTCAAATAAAAAATGAGTGTCACCTGAAGGCTTTCCTTCATCAGGGATTTCCAGAGGTTCTCTTTTTGTCTAAATTTTCAAGCGTGAGGATACTGATCAAAGTGCTTCTCAATGTTGAAAAGCCAACGGAACTTCTTTATTGTGGATGCACCAGTGTTCCTAAAGCTGAGTTCTTACTGAAGGACTTCAACACACCCATAGGTTTGATGGTTAAGCTGGAAAAATGCTTGATGTCATTACTACACTCATTATAGGAGTTGAGATTACTCTTCAGGAAGGCTGTTCAGCTAAACAGCAAATGTTGGGTTGTTTTTCAACAGAAATACTTATACGCTTAATGTGCTTATGGGATCTGTCCTCTCATGGCTCCTCAGATGTTTAAAAAGACTGCAACTCCAACTGAAATTCATTCCACACTCTTTACACTGAAAGGGTTTCTCACCAGTATGGATTCTCTGATGCTGATTAAGATGTGACTTCAGAGTGAAGACTCTTCCACATTCGTTACATTGGTGAGATTTTGGGCTGGAATAGGTTTTTTGATGTTGTTTTATGTGAGAACATTGGCTAACATTTTCTCTACATATATTACATTTATGGGTTTTCTCTGCAGTATGAGTTCTGTAATGCTGAATAAGGTCTGAACTGTAACTGAAAGCTTTTCCACATATATCACACTTATAAGGCTGCTCTTGTAACTCAATCTTCTTATCTTCAATCACTGTCAAATTCCAACTATATGCTTCCTCACATATACCATTTTTTTCATTTTTCTGACCCATGTGGAGCACCTGATGTTCAATTAGGCTAATGTACTGGAAAAAGATTTCTCCACATTCATGACACTGATGGGATTTCTCCCTAGAGTGGAGTCGCAGATGTCCAGCAAGGTGTGACCGTCTCCCGAAGCCTTTCCCACATTCATTACACTTAAAGGGCCTCTCCCCACTGTGTACACTCTGATGCTGAACAAGATGGGACCTCACTCTGAACGCTTTCCCGCATAAATGACAAGTATAGGGTTTTTCACCGGTGTGAACTCGCTGATGTTGAGTGAGGTGCACCCGCTGATTGTAACTTTTCCCACATTCATCACACCTAAATGGCTTTTCCCCAGTGTGTATTCGTTGGTGTTGAATAAGATGTGCACTCTGAATAAAGCTCTTTCCACATTCGTTACATTTATGTGGTCTGTCTCCTGTAGAGGATTTTTTATGGACATAGGTGACTTCACTGCAATTCATCCCTTTTGAAGACGGTTGTCCCAGTATCTCTTTCATGGGAATTCCCTGCTTTCTATCTGCCTTGCCTTCATGTTCATAGCTTTCTTCAAAACACTGAACTTGAGAGGCATCCCTCTGGATTTTTCCTGACAGTTCCATGTCTGCTTCTGAAAATTCTGTTTTCTTCTTAACATTCAATTTTGCATTCTTACTTCTTTTGTCACTGGCTAAAAAAACAAATAAAAAACAACAAATGCAAATGTCAATTCTTTTGCAAAACAAACTAACAAGAAAAAAAAAGAGAATAATCAGATGAAATTACTATGTAACTGTTGTAAAAGAGGGGGATGCACATAGATGCTTAATGTCTATAGGAATGAAAAGAGCAAAACCGCTAAATGAGGTGGCCCTCGTCTATGATCCCAGCAATTGAGGAGGCTGAGCCAGGAGGATTGCAAGTTCAAGACCAAACTGGGCAACTCAGTGAGACCGTGTCTTAAAGTAAAAAAATAAAAGTGATGGAGATATAGTTCAGTGGCAGAAGACCCCTGGATTTACTTCCCAGTAACATACACACATACTCACACACACAAACCTCTTCTGCTCACTCAACTTTCTTAAAAAATATTTTAAGGCTGGGCATAGTACACATACCTATAATCTCAGCAGCCTGGGAGGTTGAGACAGTAGGAACACAAATTAGAGGCCAGATCAGGCAACTTAGCAAGACTGTCTTAAAATTTAAAAAAGGCCTGGGGATAAGTTCAGAGTAAAGCACTCCTGGATTCAATTCTCAGTACCAAAATTAATTAATTAATTAATTAATTTAATACTGCTGGTAAAAATTTAGTAAAATGGGGGCTGAAGTGGTAGCTCAGTGGTTGGAGCCCTTGCCTGGCATGCATGAGGACCCAGGTTCAAACCCTAGCACCACATGCACAATTATGTGTTGGAGAAACAAAGGCCAGATTAAAAAAATAAATTTGATTCTTTCTCTCTGTTTAAAAAAATAAAAAATTGGGGCTGGAGCAGTAGCTCAGCAGTTGTGGCACTTGCCTGCCATGCACAGGGACGTGAGTTGGAACACATGTACACAATGAACTGTCAGAGTTACAGGGGACACATGAAAAACTAAATAAAACTGATTCTTTCTCTAAAAAAAATTTTTTTTAAATAGTAAAATAGATACTCTTATATGTGGTGCAACTGTTTTGTTTTTGATTTGCTTTATGGTACCGGGGATTGACCCCAGGGGTGCTTAACCACTGAACTGCATCCCCAGTCCTTTTTATTTTTTATTTCAGAAGACAGGGTCTCGATGAATTGCTTATGGCCTCACTAAGTTGCTGAGGCTGGCCTGGAATTTATGATCCTTCTGACTCAGCCTTCCAAGTAGCTGGGATTATAGGCACACACCACCATGCCTGGCTGGTGCAATTGTTTTAAGAAACAATTTTGGTGATATGTATTAAGAGCCACAGAAATATTTGTAATCTTTTCATCTACTAACCCTACTTCTAGGAATATAAGGAAAAAAAACTAAATATTGGAAAATTCAGATATGACACAATTATCAGGACAAAGAAGAAATTAGAAGTTCAACAACTGAGGAACAGCTGGGTAAATTATGCTATCAACAACAGTGGCAGGTTATCAAAAAAAATAAATAAATAAATAAAATAAAAACCAGACAGGGGCTAGAGCAGGGGCTCAGTGGTAGAGTATGAGGACCTGGATTCAAACACCAGCACCACATACACAAGGAAATGTCGGAAAAGCAAAAACCAGGGGCTGTAGCAATGCCTTGGTGGTTGGAGCACTTGCCTGGCATGTGCAAGGACCTGGGTTCAAACCCCAGCACCACATACACAACTAAACATCAGAGAAACGAAGGCCAGATGGAAAAATAAAATTGATTCTCTCTAAAAACAAATTAATAAAGAAACTGGAGAGCAACACTAAAAATTGTATATATCTAATACTTAACTGTACCCTGGGAGTAAAACTATGTAAAACAGGCTCATGAAAAATAGAAGGAAACACACTAACGGCTCTTTTGATTAGGATGGTGGGATTATGGGTGATTTTTTTTCTCCTTCCTACTGTCCTTGAAACTTCCTATATAACTATTATTTTATCATTTTAAAGTAAAATGAATGAAACAAATTGGGAGAAAAGGCAATGTAGAAAAAAGCACGTAAGAAAACCAGAATCTTCATTTACTACAAAATAATGTCTGTAGGTGAGTCAAACAATAGCAATACTAGTTTAAAAAATGAAATTACCAAAAGAAACAGATAAGAGCTGACAGCAAATAAATCTAGGAAAAGGCAAGTTGTTGGTAGGGAGTTTTTATCAACTCGCCAATTAAGTATAAATAAGAATAAAATCAACTATCACCTTTGCCCCTTCCTTCTGCTCCCAATATCATAACCCATCTGTCCTGTGGTACCATGTTCTTAAAACAATTTCTGCCTCCATTTACTTCCTGAGGACAAAATCCTTACACATACATCTTTGGGATTTCTCTCTGAAGTGGCGTTTCAGGTGTTCGATCAGGTGTGAATGCCGGCCGAAGTTCTTCCCGCACTCGTTGCACCCATAAGGCCTTTCTCCACTATGGACGCTGTGGTGCTGCACCAGATGGGAGCTCACCCGGAAAGCTTTGCCGCACACCTGACACTTATAGGGCTTCTCGCCAGTGTGGACTCTCTGGTGCTGCGTGAGGTGCACACGCTGGTTATAACTTTTCCCACATTCACCACACTTGAATGGTTTTTCTCCAGTGTGGATTCGCCGATGTTGAATAAAGTTTGAAGCTTGAAGGAAAATTTTCCCACAATCATTACATCTGTGACCCCTCTCACCATTGGTGTTCTGCTTACGGGTGCCGAGATCTCTTTTCTGGGAGGGATTCTGCCTGGAGTGCCCCACAGCGGGGTTTACCTGCCACCTCTGTACCATGCCCTTAATGTCGCTAATTTCAGCAAACTCTTGACTCTGGGGTATGGTCCTTTCAGCGCTTCCTGGTGCCATCCAATGTGAGCCTGCTTCATCAGAAATCTGCTCTACCATGAGCTCCACATCATTGTCCCTGGACTCAAAATCTGAAATAAGACAAGGCAAATGGGAAGATTAGCTAGTCCCTGAATCAGAAGAAAATGACAGAGGGACACCTGATAAGTGAAACCAATACATACAGGAATGCATGACTTTGTAAAATGACTTGCCAGTACAGAGATGGAATAAAGAATATCCAAACAGAACACTGAGGCAGGGTAGGAAAGGGAGAGCTGGTAAGAATGGTTCAAAGGAATGAGACTGGAGAGCAGCCATTCTAGAATGTTGAAGAGGACAGCTTCTATTTTTTTTTTTAAGTGGGGGAGAAAGAGAATCAGTTTTATTTATTTTTTCATTTGTTTTTTGTTTTTCTGATACTTGGTTTTGTATGTAGTGCTGGGGTTTAAACCCAGGTCCTTGCACATGCCAGACAAAAGCACTCTACAACTGAGCCACCTCTCCAGCCCATCAGGATAGCTTCTTGGTATGGCACACAGAGGAACTGTGAATATCTGTGCATAACTAAGAAAAATAGTCTTAATAAAGATTTAGATTTGGGTTATGCAGCTAACCCAGTCTTCACTTTCCTTTTCCTGTAAATTCACAGCTTGAAGAAGGAGGATGAACTTTCTAGTTTTTCCAATCCCCAAAGGATTTCAGTGTGGTAGGAATTAGCCTAAAGGAAAAAAGAAATTCTTTCTATACTCAGAGAAGAAGCTACTGTTTTTAACAGCTAGGTTAACATACAGTAGTTGCTGATAAATACATTATGTTTAAATGGCTATGACCCAGTCACTTGTGCAACTGTATTAGCAAATGATATTTTTCTCAAAAAACTGAAGTTTAATATGGCTGGTAAAGACAAATCTTAAGCAATTAACAAAAAACAGGGAATATTACTTTTAAATCCTAGAAGATCATGGCCTATTGAGAATTTCCTAATAAAATTTCTTTGTGAAAAGAGTTTTCAATATAACTGCAGTGACTTCAGAGGCTGAAACAGAGGACTGCAAGTCTGAAGTCAGTCTCAGTAACTTAGCAAGGCCTAAGCAACTTGGTGAGACCATCTCAAAATAAAAAATAAAAAAATGGTCTGGGGATATGGGTTAGTGGTAAATCACCCCTGGGTCAAATTGCCAGCAGAAAAAAACTAAAAACAAAAAAACAAAAAAACAAAAACAAAAACACCTGACATTTATGGAGTGCTTACTCTGAGCCAGGCACTAAGCTAAGTGTTTTACAATTTTATGGTATAGTATGGTTAATCCTCACTATGATCCTATTCCTATTTTTAACAGAAGTTTAACTCTTCAACTATATGAAGATATTTTAATTTACTATAAAGGTATGTTTTAATTTTCTTCCTAAAGACATTTTTTGGAAACAAACATATCAAAAAAAAAAAAAACTATCACAAAAACCAGCCTTTTTTTTTGGCAGTCCTGGAGACTGAACGCTGAGTTTTTGCACATATACACCAGGCAAGTGATCTATACCACTGAGCTATGTCCTCAGCCCCAAACCAGACTTTTCATGTTTTTCCCTCTCCCATTTAACTAGGCTGATGATTGCAGTTACAATATTTTTCTTCTCTTTCATTCATATCTACCTGTGTTCATGTATTTTTTTGTTTGGTACTAGGAATTGAACCCAGGTGAGCTTAACCACTTAGCTACATCCCCAGCCTTTTTTATATTTTTTATTTGAGAGGACTCCAGGTGTTGTCATGTCCCCTAGGATTGAACCTGCAGTTAAGATTTTTAGAGACTTCATCTCTCTGAACCAAATGAAGGACTTGGTCTATTTTTAAATTTTTTTTTTGGCATCAGAGATTGAACCCAAGGGTGCTTAATCACTGAGCCACATCCCTAACCCCTTTGTTATATTTTATTTTGAGAAAGTGTCTAAGTTGCTTAGGGCCTCAATAAGTTGCTGAGGCTGGCTTTGAACTTGTGATCCTCCTGCCTCAGTCTCCCAAGCTGCTGGGATTACTGGTGTGCGCATTAACCACTGAGCCACGAATCCAGTGCCAGTACACTTTTAAAGTCAATGTTCTCCACTGTATTGGAACCACTACTCCACCACTTACTATAGTACCTACTCTGTCACCTCTCAATAGGTGATCTTTTCTCCAGCCAAAAACTCCTTAAATGTCCTAGAGCCACATCTCTGAACCTACTGGCTGTCTATGCTTTCATTCTCCTTTGTCTCATGATGGAGATTTCTCTCCCCCTAGCCAAAGCCAATCCTTCCTAAACCTCATCATGCCATCCACAATCTTCCCTGCATCACATATCTGCTCTTGCCTCTATATTAAACTCTACAAGTTCTTTTCCAGGAGCATTTAAATATGCTTAAAACTTCTCCATACAAAATGATCTGTCCATTCAACCCAGTTCATGTCCTCTTTCAGTAATTAGGCCTCTTTTTCTTCTTCTTCTTCTTCTTCTTTTTTTTTTTTTTTTTTTGAGAGAGAGAGGGACTGTGAGAGAAACAAAGAATCAACTTTATTTAGTTTTTCATGGGGCATTCATTGCTCCAACACTTCATTGTGTATGTGGTGCTGGAATTCAAACATGCATCCTTGCATGTGCCAGGCAAGCACCGTAACCGCTGAGCCACCTCTCTAGCCCCTTTCTCTTCCTCTTTAGACACAAAGTTCTTGAAGTATGTCTGTAATAGAGTTCTTAAAACCCTCTCCTGCACACTTCATGGACAAAGTCCTGTGTTCCCCAATTCACTCCATGGAAACTACTGTCTCCAGGATATATTTATTTTTAAAAATCTCATTTACAAACATGATGGACAGCTTTCAAAATTCTGATTTTGTGATACTGGTTAGAAAGCAACAGGCATGAATATAATCAAATGTGGCCCTTAAGAGAAGTCAGAGCCAGAAACTACTGAACCTAATCTTAATGTGAAAGAATGTACTGAAGTTCTAAGATGTAAGTGAGAAAATGAGAAAAAAAGAATCAGATGGTAAGAATTGAACTGCTTGGACAATGATATAGGAAAGAACTGTGTTAAAATCTCAAACTCTGAAACCCATTAAGTACTGGTATAGTAACTGAAAAACAAAGTAATACTAATGCCTCAAATTAGATAGCTAGACAAATGAGCTACCAGAAATTAATTTAAAAGGAAGAAAATATTGGCATTATATATAACATTTTTACTATATAAATAATTCACCGAAATAAGAGTACTACAAGATCCCAATAGAGTAATGAACAAAGGACATGTACAAATAAATCGAACAAAAGGAAATACAAACAAATATCAATAGCAACCAAATACGTTAAGAGGAGTCAGCATTATACCTTTCAGGTAAGAAAGCCTGTGAGTAAACTAAAAACCCTCAGGCAATGTAAACTGATATAGTGTTTCTCGAAAGAAATCTGGCCTTGTGCATGTGTTTGATCTGAAGTGCATCAGTGAGCCTGATGTAGAGTGATTCTAGAAAAATGAATTCAAAAGACGCTAACAATCAATCTCCAAAATGTCTGCAACAGTGTTGGACTGGGATTTAACAGTTTACTTTTTACCTCTGCTCCAGGCAACACAACCGAATGTTACCTTCAGGATCAAAACCTAGTTATAGGGGCTGGAGCAGTAGCTCAGAGGTTGGAGTGCTTACCTGGCATGCAAAAGGACCCGGGTTCAAACCCCAGCATCACATACACAACTAAGTGTCAGAAAAACAAAGGCCAGATGGAAAAATAAATAAAATTGATTCGCTCCTACTCTCTTAAAACAAAACAAAACAAAACAAAAAAACCTAGTTAGAAATCGTAGTTGTAAATAGTGCCACAGAAACCAAGAAGTGACATATGACACATAAAATGTAGATATCAAGACAAACATCATAAAATAGGGGTTGGTGGTCTGAGAATGGTAACAGGGTAGACAATTAACCATCCAAGTATGAGAGGAAAGGAAATAAAGAGATAATAATGCTACTGAGGTATTATAATAAACACAATAATAGTTCTTCAGCAAAGTCTGAGAAATTTTCATAAATCAGAAATATACTGTTAAGAACTATCCTATTAAACAACCCAGATGTTCCTCACTGGATAAATGGATCCAAAAGTGGTGGTACATATATACCATGGAATTTTACACAGCAATTAGAAACAATGATATTGCAGCCTTTGAAGGTAAATGGATGGCTATGGAAGAAATTATGCTGAGTGAAATCAGCATAACCCAGAGAACCAAGGGTCGATTGTCTCCACTCATCTGTGGAGGGTGGAACTAGACCCTGGCCATTAAGAGAGGTGGTCTATTATCAGGTGTTAAATCCAGATATCATGTAATGTTACACAACCTAATACTTGTTTCAGAGATGTTGTAGGAAAGGGAAGGGAGGGATAAGGGTGGGTCTTTGCGGGGGCACTCTTGGGAGTAAATCCAATTTTCAGAAGCTATATACATTATATATTATTTTGTTAAAATTTGTAGGAATGTTCACCAAATAAATTTCTCAATTAAAAAAAAGGAAAAAAAAAGAACTATCCTATTTATCAAAGAATACAACTACCAAATATTTATTTAACCAGACCTAGTTTTATGACGTGCGTGTGCGTGTGCGTGTGCGTGTGTGTGTGTGTTTATAGGGTAGTGTAGTATAGTGTAGTGTACTGGGATTTAACCCAGAGGCACTCTACTACTGAGCTACACCCCAGCCATCTTTTTTTTTTTTTAATTATTTTTGCTTTTCTGAGACAAGGTCTCATGAAGTTGCGAAGGCTAGACTTGACCTTGAGAACCATCCTGCTTTAGCCTCCACAGTCATTGGGATTACCATGCCCAGCAAACTCTTCATTTCAAAAAAGTAAAAAGCATTTGGTGAATGGTAAACACTATCCCCTAAGCATTATCAGTTTTCAATTATACCTCTAATAAGACGGAAATAACCAGAATAAGCTGAAAAAGAAAAAAAGAGGCTGATTTCCGTTCTGAGAGAAAAAAGTCACAGCAACTAAAACACACATGCTTCCCTGCACCACCCACCCCCCAGAACTGGGGATAGAACCCAAGGCCTTGAGCATGCTAGGCCCCAGCTGCTTTTCATTTGTTTGGTTTTGTTTGTTTGTTTTAATTTTATTTTGAGGCAAGGACTCAATAAGTTGCCCTGACTGGCCTCAAACTGGATTCCTCCTGCCTCAGCCTCCCAAGTAGCTGGGAAGACTGGCATGTGCCACCACACCTGGCCATATATGCTTTTGTAGGATGTGTTAGAAATATTCTTACAAGACAACAAAATTAAAATGTCCTAATCCATGCATGTGAAATTATTCTTACCCAAAGTAGTAATACTCCCATAATTCTCCTTCCTGCCTTCCCTATAAAGAGACTTCTGGGACTGGTCCAAATGTCCCCATTCCTCCAGGATGAAGGACACAGCCACATCAGCCACATCTTCAATTTTCACCAACTTCTGAAACAGGAGATCTCTGCTAAATTCCCAGTCCCTATGTTCAAATCTGGAGTGAGGAGGAAAACTGGGAGCATTAAGGAAAGAAATCAGGGGAGGGATTCTGCTTCAGAGAAAAATGGGAAGTGCTGGGCAGAAAGAAAAAAGACAAAAGAGAATCAAGGCACCAACCCCAGACGGGTCTGGTTGCTGATAAAGATTTGGGAACAAGGAGGCTACTACTCAGAGAATAGATATGGAACCTCCCAGAGGGCAAAGGGGTTCCAGCTCACCTGGGACCCAGCTGAGAGAAGTGAGGCTGTCAGCTCCTGGCTGTCCTTCAAGGGAAGGGAAGGAACTTGGAGAACGGGTAGGGCTGAAGGAGGAGAAAAAGGTACAAGTGAGAATCTCTGTTCAATTCTCAATGCCATCATGGGCCTCCTTTGCTCATCAATGTACAATGACCCCTACCGCACCGGCCATATTTTTCTGCTTAGCTCTCAAGACGCTCTACATTCTGGCCCAATCCACACTTACTCTTTTTTCCTCCTCCCCACCCTGCTGCTGTGCTTTCCACTCCACCAGACTTCCCGCTTTGATGAAGGTAATCCCTGTTGCCATTCCCCTGTAAAGGATATATTCCATTCTGCTTAGGTCAACTCTATTGATCTCCCAGAATAATCAGAGTTCCACATCTTCCATGAACCGAAAGCATCCCCTAGAGCCCAGGGCTTCACAGGTTTTAATGTATAAACAAATCATCTGGGGATGATCCCAGTACATGAAAAAGTCTAACTGAATAGTCCTGAGTGGGCTGAGTGCAGTGGCGCACACCTGTAATCCCAGCAGCTTGGGAGGCTAAGGCAGGAGGACTGCAAGTTCAAAGCCAGCCTCAACAACTTAATGAGGCCTACAGCAACTTAGCAAGACCCTGTCTCAAAATAAAAAAGAAAAAGTACCCTTGGATTCAATCCCCTGCAACTTCTCCCCACAAAAAAATGTCCTGGGTGGGACCTGAGATTCTGCACTTCTAACAAGGTCCCATGTGATGCCAGAGCTGCTGTTCCTTGGACCATACTTGGATTAGAAAGCCATCAGTTCAGTCTCTCCCTTCAGGGAATTTCCATGATTAGTGTATATTCAGTCAAGAAGTATGTATTAGGTCTATTCTGTTACACCAATAGGCAGATAAAACAATTCTTTCCTTCAAAACTTAACTTTGTTTGTGTGGCGGGGGGTGGTACAGGGGATTGAACCCAAGGGCACTTTACCACTGAGCTACATCCCCATTCCTTTTTATTAATTTATGTATTTATTTTTGAGATGTGGGCTTGATAAGGTACCTAGCCTGACCTCAAACTTACAATCCTCCTGCCTTAGCTACTCAAATTGCTTGGATTTCAGGTGTATGTCACTGCACAGGCCAGTATTTATTATTTTTAAGTCTTCTGAAGAAGAAAACGGAAATTTATTTTCTATAAATAGGATAAAACTTTAGAGATCCATTGGACATTTGCACAAACCTAAGATATACTTTAGAATATGTGATCTTAATTTTGCTCTACCTTCAAGCACTTTTCCATTTCATCATCCTAAGAATGAACTGTTACTGATCCTTATTAATTATTCCCAAAAATGACACAAAAAAACTAAAATAATGAGAATGGAAAAATAAAGGAAATATTTTGGATCACAGAATAGTGGAATAATCATCATTCTTTATTTTTCTCAAAATTGGATATGTTACCTAAAGTATTATATCATTCTTCAAGAAGGTGGAAGACTGTTGATACCTGTATTGTTTCCACTTGACACAGCTGAAAATTCAGAATTTTTCACTTGCTACCCACATCAGCAAAGAGAAGAAATTTGCATAGGAAGACATCTGCTATTATTAGGCAATTCAAAGGATGACACAGAGACAGGTAACAGCAACAATGACAAACTAAAATTATAAGGGAAATCTCAGAATGAGTCTTCAAATGATATCTTACATAAATTTTTCAATTGCAAGAATCAATGATGAATATATATCTAATTTCAAAAGCAAAATACACAGGGCAGGAGCAGTGGCTCAGTGGTTACAGCGCTTGCCTGACATGCGCAGCAACTATGCAGGTTTGAACCCTAGCACCATGTAACAAGGAAGTGTCAGAGCAACAAAAGCCACGTGAAAAACGAAATAAAATTGATTCTCTCATTCTCTCCCTCTTAAAACAAACAAACAAACAAAACTCTATGGGCTGGAGCTGAGAGGAGACTTGGTGGTTCAAGCGCTTATGTGGCATGTGTGGGGAGGCTGGGTTCAAACTCCAGCACCACATATACAACTAAGTGTGACAGAAACAAAGTCCAGATGAAAAAATACATTTAATTTAAAATGTTTTAAAATACAATTGATTTAAAAAAGAAAAACACTACAGCATTTTCATCTAGTAAATCCTTCAATAGGAAGAACTTCACCATGTGATATTTTGCAAACAAGATCCTGGGCCATCCCATTCTGCTAAAGGGACCCTATTGCATAACAGTATTCTTTCATCTTTTCTGAGGTGTTTATGTCAAGATGTGCTTGAGGGGTTGGGGATTTAGCTCAGTGGCAGAGCACTTGCCTAGCATGCGCAAGGCCCCGAGTTTGGTCCTCAGCCCTGAAAAAGAAAAAAAGATGTGCTTGATACAAAGAGGTCTGATTCTCACTAAAATTTCTAAAAGACTGTTTCTATCTTTTGACTCTTATATAAATTATTCATAAAATGACTTAAAATATATATACATATAAAGGATCTTTTGGCCCCAGATGGGACTTCTCTTCCTGGGACTCTGAGGGCTGAAGGATGTGCTGCAGGTACAATGCTCAGCACAGCTCCTACACAGAGCACACGCTGTACAAGTAACAGCTGCTGTTGCTGCTGCTTCGCTTTTTTACCACCACGGAAGCAAAGCTGGAAGAGATTAGGGCAGTGGGGCGTCTCAAGGGAAAAACCTGACCACTTGAAGGAGTGGAAGAAAGTCTAATGCCAAACAAAATACAATCCCTTATCCATAACTCTGAAATCCAAAGTTCTAAATACCGAAGGGTTTTGCTTTGTTTGGTTTTGTTTTTTGAGATGGGGGCTTGCTACGTTGCGCAGGCTGATCTCAGACTCACTAGGTTCAAGGATCCTCTGCTTCAGCCTCCCAAGTGACTGGGACTACAGACATGCTCCACCATGGCCAGCTCCAGAAGGATTTTTTTTTTCATTAAGTCAGGCATCAAATTAATTGGACAGCAAAACTGACCTGATGTGAAGCTATTTCAAGTTTACTTAATCAACAATGTAAATGTCCATACATCTGCAAAAATATTAAACCTGATGATAGTATAACATAAATCATATTATCTTACTAAATTTGCAAAATTCTGAATTCTAAAATATATCACACAAGGGTTTCTGATTCAGAAATATGGATTTGTGGATAAACATCATAATAAATATGACATTGAACTGTTCACTTTTCTTCCTGATTTATCTAAAGAAAGAAGATAAAATTGAAATGGGGGACAGAGGGAGGGAAGAGAAAGACGCATGTTCTAAAGGTCGATGGGAAAACTGCTTTAGGTAAGATTTCAAAGCAAATGACTGAGCAGGCAAAAATGAACGCAAATAGGAACTGGACAGTCTTTTTTACATAAGCATTATGACAAAAAATTATGAAGGAGAGGTGGAAAACTGGGCAAGACAGATACTTTTTTTTTTTACAGACTTTTGTAGATCTTTAAACAGGACCTGTACTTAATAGCTGTCACCATCTGCATCATAATGATCTGTGCTATAGCTTTGGCCATACCTCCTGTGTTTTCATTTTTTGACGGGGGTAGTGCCAGGAATTGAACCTAGGGTCTCACATATGCTAAGCACACACTCTACAACTAAGCCACACTCTCAGCCCCCATTATAGCTTTTGAATAAAAGTGCTAGTCCTAGCCGTCCTAGAAGCTGCAATCTCTCAATACCAGTCCACCCCGGGTTTCCAACCCTTCCCAACCTGAAACCCTGCTGGTTGTAGAGAAGGTCCCCCTCCTTCAGTCTCTCTTACAGATGCCACCTGCCCACATGGCCAGCCTGCCCATGCTCTAGCATGTCTGTTCCACTGAACTGCTGAGCCTCACCATTTTCCTGCAGAAGATGAGGCTTCTGTGGCTCTTGTTCAGACTGGGTGTCCATGGGCAGGAAGTGGGGATCGAAGGATTCCTGCACTGCTCCAGATGGTACCATCTTCTGAGGAAGCACTTCAGGACATGCAACAATCTAACAACCACAACCAATCAGCATAGTTATACAGAGGGCTATGAATGAACACAGTAAAATTCCTTTAGACTTCATTTGTTCCCTTGCCAAGTATTTAATGTGCATCCACAATGAGTCAGACACTAATTATACAGTGGTGTAATAAACATGATTTACTTCTAGTTGTAGAAGACTTTCAAGGAGTATGTCAACACACAAATAGATAATCACCAACTACGCATATAAGAAAACATGGTTCTATGAGACAGAGCAGATGAGAAGCAGTAGCCACAGAAGGATTTTCTAAGGAGATATCTCAAGTAAACACCTAAAGGATGAGAAGAAGGCTCCAAAAGGAAAGTAGGGAGAAGAGACCTGGGCAGTCAGAAAACCGGCAAACACCTTCAGCCAGAAAAAGGGTGTTTGGTACAATCAAGGAACCAGAAGCAGCTCAGTGTGACGAAGGTCAGCGTAGGAGACAGATGAGAAAGGAGGTTGGAAAGGTCAGTATAGGACACTGGAAATCACACTTGGACAAACCAATACTGAGACACGAGGTAGTTCATGTCCAGCATGCTATAGGTCTTGGCCTTTCGGCTCATGGCCCTTGATCAACTCTAGGGTACACACGATTACTCTGCCGCAACCAATCTCTAGAATCTGCCTATTCTGAAAGATACCAGTTCAGTCCTAGTATACTGGAAGGTAATAAGATCCTGCGCTAAGCTAGAACTGCTATCTCCCTTTCCCCTTCCTTAGGTTTCAGAGCACTTTAAATTTTAATCCTCCCAGCACTAGCAAAATGCGGCATAGGTGTTACATAAGAGGCAGCTGCAACAGAGTTATGGCAAATATCACTCTGAAAGTTTATGTGTCCCCTTGTGAGCCCTGAACAAAAGTTCAGATGTTTCCAAGTATATCAATGGGCACCTGGACTCAGAAGAACCAACGCAGTACTTGAGGTCCACAAGAACAGGAGAAAGGAACCAAGATAAGGATGGAATAAGGAATGAAGCTGAGAAACAAAGTTGGAGATACCAGAAGGCAGGTAGAGAGAAAGGCAAAGTGAGCTGTGGAGGTCCTTGGGAAAATCTCCTCTATGGACCTGAAATTACTGACTGCCACTAAGAACAGATTTCTCTGTGTCCCATCCAAAGATGAACTGCATATCACAATGAGAGAGGTAAACACATAAGGTGTTCTATAAATTCTCTATTTTAAAAATCCTTTTAGTTTTAAACTATGCCTTTGAGTATCTATTTCTGTAAAACACACTAGATGAAGTTGTCATTAGTGTCCCAAGTTAGGTTACAAAAAATGAATAACTGGATGTCACCATAAGCCTTTATTTCTGGTCCTGACTAAGCAACAGAAGGGTCTGAACATTCCCATCTGCATGACAATCCTTCAGGACAGTAGCCACCGTTCTGCTGTTACCTGAATCAGAGGGAATTCATGAGCCCAAGGATGTTCAGGAACTCTGAAATATCCATTAGCCAGAGGGGAAGAACAGTGGACTAGTACCTTACACTTAAATGCAATGGCTCTACAGTTGGAGGGAGACTCTAGCTAGCTTCCAACTCTTATAAACCCAGATCCTAAGATTTTTGTTTCTTTGGTATAAAAAGTAAAGAAAAGAAATCAAAGTTTAGATCATGAGCCTAACATCAAGAGAAAGGAAGGGGGTCAGGTTATAAACGAGTATAGGAAAGGACAAGAAGATAAAACAATCAATTCTCCCTACATTAACACATGATTTATTGCAACAACAATAATACCAACAGGATTTTGGGGTTTGTAGAAACTAAGTAAGTAATTCTGAAGTTCACAAAGGGAAAAGAAAACTCTGAAAAAAATTTGGAAGGAGTAAGGGCAGTACTATCAAATACCAAAACATTTTACAGAGCTCAAGTAACTAAAATACTGATACATGAACAGCCAAGTAGATCAATAAATACAATAGAAAGACCAGAAATGGACTCCAAACACAAGCAGAAATTCAATACATAATAAAAGTGGCATTTTAATCAGTTAAGGAATCAAGGATTAGTATAAGCCAGTTACAGTGGTGCACACCTGTAATTGCAATGACTCAAGAGGCTGAGAAAGGAGGATCACAAGTTTGAGGCCAGCCTCAGCAACTTAACAAGACCCTGTCTCAAAAGCAAAGGGGCTGGAGCGGTGGCTCAGCGGTTTCGGCGCTTGCCTGGCAAGCACGAGGACCCGGGTTCAAACCCCAGCACCACGTACACAACTAAGTGTTGGAGCAACTAAGGCCATGTGAAAAACTCAATAAAGTTGTTTCTCTCTTTAAAAAAAAAAAAAAAAAGCAAAAAGGTCTGGGGATGTAGCTCAGTGACAAAGTCCCCCTGGGTTCAATTTCCAGTACCCCAAAAAACCAAATAACCTACACGAAAATAAATTCCAAATGAAGTTATTACTTAAAAGTATTAAAAAATCAGTAGAAACAAAATTATAAGAAAATATTTTTCACAATATTGTAATGAAGGTCTTTTTAAGTATGACATGAAACCCAGAAACCATAAAATAGAGTTAATTTAATTGCATAAAAATTTTAAGTCTCCACAAGCAAAGAGAAACTGGAAAAATAAACATGTGCAAAGCATACAATACACACAACGCTTACTGCTTCTAAAGATAAGGAACACAGGTGACAAACACGAAATCTGAAAAAAAAGATATATGATTAATCCTAAAAATGTGTACTGTGGGGCTGGAGCGGTGGCTCAGTGGAAGAGCCTGCCATGTGCAAGGACCTAAGTTCAAACCACAGCACCACATGCACAGCGAAGTGTCGCAGAAACAAAAATCAGATGAATAAATAAAGTAGATTCTCTCTCTAGTTCCCTCTGTCTTTAAAAAAAAAATAGGTACTGGGGTCAAACTGACAAGAGAAATGCAATACTGCATTTTTCACATTGATAATAATCAAAGAGTTTGACATATTGTTATCAGACTATGGAGAAAAAAACATCTCCTGCCTTACTGCAGGAAATATAAATTGATATAACCTTTATGTGAGGACAAACTAACACCTACCAAAATTGCAAACATACGGGGCTGGAATGATGGCTCAGTGGTTATAGCACTCGCCGGACATGTGTGAGTACATAATTTCAAACCCCAGCACCATGTACACAACAAAGTCTTGGAGCAATGAAAGCCACATGAATAACGAAATAAAATTGATTCTCTCTCTCTCACTATTGCAAACACACCTCTTCAACAACAATTTGATTTCAAAGTATCCATTCTACAATTGAGACATATATAAATATATATAGAATACTCATTTAAGAAAAATTTCTTCTAACAAACATTAAGAAATAATCTAGGGGGGCTGGAGCGGTGGCTCAGCGGTTTCGGCGCTTGCCTGGCAAGCGCAAGGACCCGGATTCGAACCCCAGCACCACATACACAACTGAGTGTTGGAGCAACTAAGGCCATGTGAAAAACTAAACAAAGTTGTTTCTCTCTTTCTCTGTCTCTCTCACTTTCCCTCTCTCTTTAAAAGAAAAAAAAGAAAAAGAAAAAGAAATAATCTAGGGGGGCTGGAGCAGTGGCTCTGCGGTTATGGCACTTGCCCTGCATGCGCAAGTACGCGGGTTCAAACCCCAGCACCCATGTACACAACTGAGTATCAGGGCAACGAAAGCCATGTGAAAAACTCAATAAAAAAAATTGACTCTCTCTCTCTTTCACTGTCCCCCTCTCTTTAAAAAAAGAAAAGAAAAGAAATAATCTAGGGGTTGGAGCAGTGGCTCAACGGTTAAGGCACTTGCCCTGCAGGCGCAAATACACGGGTTCAAACCCCAGTACCTCGTACACTGCGAAGTGTTGGAGGAACAAAAGCCACATGAAAAACTAAATAAAATTGATCCTCTTTTTCTCTCTCTCTCACCGTCCCTCTCTCTTAAAGATAAAGAAAGAAAGAAAGAAAGAAAGAATCTAAAGAAATAAATGAAACTCCTTGAACAGGAGTTAAAGAAATTATGGTACATCCATACAATGGAATATAATACAGTTTCAAAGAGTAAGGCAGATGTATTTGCACAAATTAAGATACAGGAAAAAAAGAAAGAGGCAGAAGTGCACAGAGACTTAAAAACATAGATGCTAAAATATAAATGAATATGTTATATCACTGGAAGGATACATAAGTTTTATGTAACAATGGCTGCCTCTGGAGAGGAGAACTAGGCAGTTGGGAAATTAGGGGTGGGAGAAAAACTTACTTTTCATTACAACCTTATGTACCTTTTTGGATTTTGTATCATGTCATTCAAAATATAAATACAATCTTAAAAATAAATAAAATCGCTGATTGTCTTCTACAGGTTAACACACAGGATATTGCTTCTCTTTGCTGGAGTGGCAGGAAATCTCCACAGTGTACCTAATCCCAGGAGAACAAAAGAATACGAATGAAGCACCAGAGGGCTAAGAATCTCACCCCTGCTTAGCAGCTCCTTAACTCTTTTCTTCCTCACTGCTCAAGCCTTTTCTTCCACTCACCTGTTGGCTACGTTCCTCCAGTTCTCTCTGTAAACTTTCTATCACAGCCACAGCTTCTTCTCCACTTTCAGGATGATGTTCTCTCACCCAGGCCTGGAACTCTTCAGGCAAGATGGTCAGAAACTGCTCCAGGACCAGCAGCTCCAGGATCTGTTCTTTGGTGTGCAGCTCGGGCCTCAGCCACTCACAGCAGAGTACCCGAAGTTGGCTGAGAGCCTCCCGCGGACCTGATGCCTCATGGTACTGGAAGTGCCTGAAGCGCTGGTAAAAAGTCTCAAACTTCGGTGGATTGTACTCCTGCATCCATGTGCAGTCTTCTTCTTCCACCTTCACTATCAGAAGGTCTTCCTGCTCCTGTGAAGTCTCAGTTGGAGGGTCTAAGTCTATAACTTCCTGGGATTCTGTCATTATCATTCCAACTCAAAGGCAACTCTCTCCAGGCTGGTTGTATTACTCGGACCCAATTTATTTTCTGCTCTTTAAGATCTTCCAAAGAGCACTTTCAGTGGTGTATAACCTACTGGCATATGTTGGGAATCGTTATTAGCAAAAAGAGACGGCAAAAACACTCTAAAGATAACCACTCAAGGAAGTAATTTACTTAAAAATACAGTACTGCAAGGCAGCCTTCACTTCATCCATAAAATGATTGTTAATAGAGAATATTTCCAAGATTTAAAAAACGTAAAGAACGGTCGTAAAAATATGACATCAGGCTCAACCTAAAACACAATTTTAGAGGTGAAAAACTTCACATTTCACATAAATAGCGGGACAAGACTTACTCCAGATGATGCTGTTCCTTCTACTATAAGGCAAACTTAAGTCACAAGAGGGTGAAAAACATTGGAATGGTCATAAATGGTCCTGTCCTTCAAGCTACAAGAGATTAACAGACCAACAGAAAACTTCATTGGTCCCGAGGAAAAACGGCATTAAGATAAAGCTCTGGACCTAAATTCCTCGGAAACGTCCGTGTCCTCGAGACACAGAGACCGGCCCGGTCAAGGTTAAGGACGGGATTCCCGAGGGAACACAAAAACCCTACTCCCTCCCCTCGAGTCCCCAGACCCGAGGAGCTCTCCGGGAAGGTCCAGCCGCCCGCAGCCAAGGTTTGGAAGATGCGGTTCTTACAAAACCGGAGAAGACAGAAACCGACACTTCCCGACACTTCCTCACCGGAAGTAACCAAGTCCAAGCTTAAGCCACAAATCCCACCCCCGAGAGCACTTCCGAGTCCTCTCTAGGAATCCCGGAGGTCCTCGCCTCGCAGCAGGCGGGGGTGCCGCCCCTGACCCCGCCCCTGAGGGGGAGCTGACCAATCGACGCCGACATTGGGTAAGGCCCAACAAACCCCCAGCCCACCGCCCACAACCCCGTCATCCCTAGGCCTCTGAGGTGCAAGCACAGGGTCACCAGAGCCGGTCAGGAAACCCAGCCACTCTCGTCCTCACCCCACGGACCAGTCAAGAAACAGCCGAGCCCCTCCCCGTGCCTTACAGTGCGGAAAGAGGGCGGGGCATAAGGGTTCGGCAACAGTTGCTAGCCCCTGATTGGCCGCAGCCCTGGCACCTCCCCACCCCCAACGCTCTGCGTCCCAATTCCAAGGTCTGTACCTTTCTGGGAGTCCGCAACCCTCAAGCATAAACTTTTGAGTACTTCGGGTTTTCTTCACCCGAGTCCTCGTTCCTCCCTCTCCAAACACACCCACCTCTTTACTGCCACTGTCGACTCATTGGGCCGAAATCGCCAACGTCAAACCCGCGATTCGCTGGAGCCAGCGGCTCCCAGGACTACAATACCCAGGGAGCCCTGCGCGGGCCACACCGTCTAGCCAATAGGACCGTGACTCCCTGTGTAGCCTTGGTCTCGCGGGCCTATCAGAATGCCGCAGAGGCTGTGGGCGTGCCCCGGGGGCCGGGCTGGAAGGCTTGTGGAACTCCTGGCGCCTGTTGGCCTTTGGGCTGGGAGGAGACAAACTGGCAAGAAGGGCATTGTTTACTGAAGTCTTCCCTAGTTCAAGGGGTGCGTCCTTTCTTTAATAATCTCTTACTTTTTACGGTTTTCCACGTCCTTCGCCCTTTACGAAACTGTCGGTCAGGCAGGACAAGAGTTCCTATCACCTGTCTTTAGGGGCCCAAACTGCTGTGGAATTGCAGCTTCTGCAAACAAGATGAACAGTTTAAGTTAAAGGACACTTGCCAGGACCCCTAAAGTCTCGTGCACGATAGGTTGCGTCCTATTTAGGACTAACCCCGAGTGAAAGACTCCATTTTTTGTATTTTATGTGTGAGTTGATGTTTAAAAATGGAAATAGAATCTATGAGTGTGGTATAGGATTTTGCAGACGCCACTTCATTTTGCTGCTTTTATTCAGCTGGCTTAGTTTCCTGTATTTAAAAGTTCTCTAATGTGGATATCCATTCTTTAAATATACTTACCTTAATTCGAGTAGCTTACAGGTGCCCTTACATTGTAACAATTTTTATTTATTAAAGTATGAAATGCATTTGCATGAGTTTTTTGTTTGTTTACCTTCTTTTACTGGGGATTAATCCCAGGGGCCCTTAACCACTGAGACACATCCCCATCCCTTTTTATTTTATTTTATTTTTTTATTTTGAGACAGGGCTGGCCTGGAATTTGGGATCCTCCTGCCTAAGCCTCCCGAGTCTCCAGGATTATAGGTGTGCATCACCACGCCTGGCAAAATTCAAGTCCATTATAGAGTAAAGCCTTTCTCTTATTCTATTCTGTATCCAATGCTAGAGATGGTGAAGATGACTAATTTCTTACATGCCTACCAAGATATATTCCATGAATATTCAGACAGATGTTATATTTTATGTGTAAATGGAAGCACAATTTATATCCTTTCTCCAACTGTTTTTCTTAATAAACCTCGAAGATTGTTCTCTGTCAACACATAAAGTGCTTTCATTCTCTTGCAGTCTGAATATTATAGAATTATTCAAGTATTCTTACAAGTAGACACTAAGGTTATCTTTTTTCCTAACAAGCAATGCTCCACTATGTAAATTTCCTTCGATATATATCATATTAGATATCTGCAAGTATAAATGTAGACTATCCATGTTGTATATCTGATATGAGTAGATCAATGCTCCAGATAGGAGGAGGACATCTAGAGAGGTTATTTTAAGTACAATGTTTGACAACACTTTTTCCCCCTCTTCTGTGCCCAGGAATTTCCAGTAACACTAGACTCCTTTCCAACAACTCTGGCTGGGACAAATTTTCATGTCTCATCTCCAGGTGACAACATATAAATTTAGCCTGTGAAGTTCATACCTTGAAGACTTCACTAGTCCTCTTGCTCTTATCTGAATGTCCTGTTTTTCACATTTTGGATAATTCAAAAAAAATCAATATTATCATTTGAGGAAATACTCTACAAACTTAGTTGAAAGGAAGGACACCTGTCAGCATTTGGCCAAGGAACACCAAAGATTGCCACCCACCATGGGAAGCTTGGGTGAGGTAACAGCAGATTCTTTCTCACCTCTCAAAGGAAACTCTGGTGACAACTTGATCTCACACTTCTAGACTCAAGAACTGAGACAATAAATTTGTTTTTTAAACCACCCAGTTTGTGGTTTTTGTTAAGGCATCCTGTCTCCCTATATTCCACCCCAACCCCCACTTAGTACAAACACCCGAAGGAGGGAGGAATTCTGTCACTCTGCTAGAGTTTCAAAGGCCATGGAGAGGAAATATTTATTAAGCACTTATTTGATGACTGACGGCCCAGTGTGCCCGGTGCTGTTGGAGAGGAGCTGTGGCATACACTAATAATATGCCAAAGCCAACTTGTCACTTTCCTGGGAGCAAAAGCACAGCAAGCACTCAACTCTCCGACCCCCAGCCCACCGCGCACAGGTACTGGGGATGGAACCCTGGGGCTCGCACATGCTAGGCCATCACCTGCCACCGACCCAGACTCTCAGCCCTCACGTAAGCTTCATGAGTGAATGATCCAAGTCGCTTTCGGCGGGAAAAAAAATCAGAGTGAGTGAACACCGAATCTACGGAGAGCCCTCGGTTCCGGAGTTTGAAACGGGCTCGTCGGTCTCCATCAAGTCACCAGCAGGCAAGACACGAGTTTCCTCACCTTTGAGGCTCAAAGGCCATAATACGTGACGTCCACGGAATCAGTTAAAGTTCCTTTGGTTTTCTCCCGACTCTGACAGTTCCGGGCCTTGTCAACTGCTCCTAACCCGGTGATTTTTCTTCACGGGCAGAAATCCGCACAAGAGCCTCGGGGCGGCGAGAGCGGGGAGGACCTCACACCACCGACATGCATCGCGCACCTCCGGGCGGCCTAGAGAGTCCCCGGAAACGCCGGGGCGGGCGCCGCGGGGGTCGATGACGCACTTCCTGCCTAGGCTTGGTTTTGTTGTTTCCTATCGCCGGAGCGAGCTGGTCCTTTGAGGGTCAAGGCGCGAGTGCAGCTCCGGCAGTGGGCTGTGTGGAGTCGGTGTTCGGGAGTCGACCTCGGTGAGCCCTCGCTTTGGGGGCGCCCATAAGTGCCTGGGGTTCGCTGTGTTCTCCGGTGAAGACAGGACTCTGCGAAAGTCGGCACATGCCGGGAAAAGACGGGATCCGGCTCGACCGCCCAAAGGCGCGGGCGGCTGCGAGGTCCTGGAGCGCGGCGCAGCCCTTAGGCGAGGGGCTTTTGATGGTGAAGGTGGAGGAAGACTCACCCGGAGGTCGGGAGGCCGAACCTCCCGGGGCCTGGCAGGACCCCGAAACTTCCCGACAGCAGTTTAGGCAGTTGCGTTACCAGGAGGTGGCTGGACCCGAAGAAGCGCTGAGCCGGCTCAGGGAACTCTGTCGTCGGTGGCTGAGGCCCGAGATGCGTTCGAAGGAGCAGATCCTGGAACTACTGGTGCTGGAGCAGTTCCTGACCATCCTACCCGAGGAGCTCCAGGACTGGGTACGGAAACACTGCCCCGAGAGCGGGGAAGAGGCTGCGGCCGTGGCCCGGGCTCTCCCAAGAGTGCTGGGCCGGACCTCACCCCAGGTGAGAAGGTGAAAGGCTGTTTCATATTTTAGCCATGATCACAGGCAGAGTTTCCTCAATATGTATAGAGGGGGGAGGGAGAGAGAGGACTGAATCTAGCAAGGCTTAACCACTGAGCCACATTTCCATTCCTTTTTTAAACTTTTTATTTTGAGACGGAGCCTCCGCCAAATTGCTGAGGCTGGCTTTGAACTTGTGATCCTTCTGCCTCAGCCTTCTGAGCCGCTGGGATGACAGGCGTGCTCCACCGTGCCCGGCTCAACTTAAGCACTATTGACAGTTCTTTGTTGTAAGAACTGACACTCAAGAAGTTTCAGGTTTTGGAGCATTTCAGATTTTGAATTTTCAGATTAGGGCTGCTCAGCTAGTAAAGACTATGCAAATATTCTAAAATCTGAACAACTCTAAAACCTGAAAACATTTTTCTCCCAAGCATTTCATATGTAGGATACTTACTCTGTATATACACTTATGTGTCTGTCAACATATACAAACATACATACGTATACACAGTGAGTCATGACTCTCACTGGAGTTGGAAAACATCTCCCTTGCCAGGTTTAGAACCTTCCTTTTCTAGGGATGTGGCATTCACCCCTGGAAGTAGTCATCTTACATTTAATAAGCCATCTCAAAAGAGCGTCTTGAGTAATTACCTTATTGTGCAGTGGCCATGTGCAGGGAAGGAAAAGGACATTTTACCCAGCATCTTCTGGCTGAGGTGTGTCTTTCACTCAAAAGGAAACAGCATCTCAGAGGACCAGCTCTGGAATGTGAAGCTCTCTGGTTGTTTTTCTCATCTATGTCGGGTTTCCATCTTAATAAATCATAGTGAATAAGTATTCCACAGAAAGCCTTTTCCAGATTACAAGATAATGTCGATCCTTTCAAAACTCCCTGGTCAGTACAAGACTGATTGGCAACGACCATAACTGTGGTTGTTCTTTGGTCCTCAGCATTCCTCTTCTCCATCCTCTCTCAAGTCTGGCCTCATATTCAGTCTACTGGTAGTGCTGCCCAGGGACAGCAATTACTGAATAGAAATCTCATGTTGTTCCAGGGACTGGTGACATTGGAGGACGTGACTGTGTCTCTACGCTGGGAGGAATGGGAGCATCTAAACACAGCACAGAGGGACTTCTGCGGAGAGAGCGTACAGAAGGATTATGAGAGCACAGCCCTGCCTCGTGAGTGCTTTTACTCTGCTGATTTATACTGTGGGTGATTTGTGAAGGGCTCAGTTCATTGTAGTTTCTGAGCCAATCTGCCATGTACAGACATGAGCCAAGAGCCTGACCTAGGCAGGACCTTTCTGTTCTCTATTTTTATTTATTTACTTGGTACCAGGGGCATTTAACCACTGAGCTATATGTCCAACCCTTTTTATTTTTTATTTTGAGGCAGGGTCTTGCCAACTTTTTTAAGGCCTAGCAAAGTTGCTGAGACTTGCTTTGAATTTGCAATCCTCCTGCCTCAGCCTCCCTAGTCATTGGGATTACAAGCATGTGCCACCATGCCCGGCCCTGTTCACTGTTAAGTAATAGATTGGATGCCACTATGGTGGAAGTCAGGTTTGTGACCTCCAGAGACGAAGAGTGAAACTGAAGGATACTGAGGCAAGCATGATAGACAGCCTTTATTTTAAGAAAATAATAGAAAGCAAAGTATAGGGAAAAGAGCAGACTCCCCCAGAGTGGGAGAAGAGGACAGAGTCGAAGTGGCAGATAGGTTTGCCTTTTTTATAGGGTGTTCTCCCTTCAATTGGTCATCCTCTCCTAACCTTTGGTTTGTGCCTCGGGCACCAATAGAAAGTGGGGGAGTGTCTGCATCTGGACCCACCTTGCCATGCCCTTCTTACCAGCCAGCATTGGGGGATGTCAAAGTTGAACACTCTTATATGTACCACCCAGGCTTGTCAAATCTTAATATTTGGCCATAAGAGCTTTGTTTTCTATTTCCCCAAGAAATAAGATGTTGTAGCTATAGGTGAAGCCCCACGTACCCTCCCTTTGATGCTGGTTTTCTGGATTTCGGGTTCATGTCCTCTCAGAGTTGAAGAATGAAACCGAAGGACCCCAAAGCAAATGTAGTAGACAGTCTTTTTTTTTTTTTTTTTTTTATAGAAATGAAAGCATAGGGGAAGGAGCAGAATTCCCCCAGAGTGGGAGAAGGGGACAGAGCCCAATAGGCAGCTAGGTTTGCCCTTTTTATAGGAAGTTTACCCTTCAACTGGTCATTCTCTCCTTTCCCCCAAACCTAGGGGATGAGAAATTCTGGTTGGGTCCAGCCTTGGGTTTGCACCTCTGGCATCAAAAGAAAAAATGTGGCATTTTGCTTAGCAGAAGGGAGTGTTTGCTTTTGAAACCATCTTGCCAGATCCTTCTCTTTAGCACTGGGGGATGTCAAATGATCTTAAAGGAAAAAACCGCAGTTTTTCCCTGATTGTCTGAGCTTGTCTTTGATCCTGAGCCAAAAGCATCTTTATTAGCAGAGAGGAGTCATTGTCTGGACTGCCATTGTTAGAGAAGGGGATGTGAAGCTGATATGCACCTCTGCTTGCTTAGGGCAGTGAATGCTCTTTGCCCTCACAGGAAAAATGACCGTCAGTTAATTTTCTCTATCAGCCCACATTATTCTGCCTACACCAACTGCCTAACTCTTCTCTGCCTCAATATTTCTTGGGCATTCTGGCTTACTTTCCTATGAATTGCCAATTTGTATCCTTTTTTTAAAAAATTGCTTTGTAGTGGATATGTGTGTGTAAATATCTTTGATATTAAGGATTGAACCCAGAGGTGCTCTACCACTGAGCAACATCCCTAGCCTCTTTATTTTTTTTAATTTTCTTTTTTAAAGAGAGAGAAGGGCAGAAAGAGAATGAATCACTTTTTATTTAGATTTTCATGTGGCTTTTATTACTCCAGCACTTCTTTGTGTACATGGTGCTGGGGTTCGAACCTGCGACCTGGGGCATGCCAGGCAAGAGCTGTAACCACTGAGCCACTGCTTCAGTTCCCCCTTTTATTTTATTTTGAGATACGAGCTCTATTATATTAAAGAGAGAGAATGAGGGAGAAAGGAAGAATAGTTTTATTTCTTTTTTTCATCTGGTTTTAGTTTTTCTAACACTTGTTGTATATTGGTGCTGGGGTTCATACCTGGGTCCTCATTTGCATGCCAGGCAAGTGCTCTACTGCTGAGCCACCACTCCAGCTCCTTAAAATTTTAATATGGTCAAATCTTTTGGTGTTTATTCTGTGCTTTGTGAGTCTTAGAAAAATATCAGACCCTCCTGAATCTTGTTTCCAACTTTAAATAGGCAGCAATTTTAAAATCTTGCTAGTGGTATAGATTGATAGTGGAGTACTTGCCTAACATGCCCAAAGCCCTGAATTCAATTGCCAGCCCTTCAGAAATAAAAAATAAAGATTAAAAAAAAGCTGGGCATGGTAGCACATGCCTGTAATATCCCAGTGACTCAGGAGACTGAGGCAAGAGGATCACAAGTTTGAGACCAGCCTCAGCAACTTAGACTCTGTCCCAAATAAAAGTGTTGGAGGGGTGGGGCTGAGGATATGGCTCAGTGGTTAAGCACCTCTGGGTTAAAACCCTGCTAACAAAAAAAGAAAAACACTAAAATCTTTCAGCTAGTCACTCAGTTATTTATTTTCATATTTCTAAATAAGATACTTGTACTGCCCACCCCTACTCCCACTGATGCGGGGTTTTTGAGATGAGGCCGGATTCTCTGCTCCCATTGGCAAATGGAGTCTGGGCCTCTACAGATTCCAGCAGCCAAAATAGCCCACTTCTAGTGTTTGCATAATTAACATTCATGAAAAGCAGGCATTGAGAAATGTGTCTGTATTATCTGTTGAAACCTACGCAAAACAGGCATTGAAACAAAGCATCAAAGTCATTGGTTAAAATCTGTGCAAAACAGGTGGCAATTCTTTCCAAGTTCCCATCTGTGTTCTTTTTTTTTTTTTATTTTTTATAATCTTTGTTTTTTTTGTTTTTTTTTTTAAGAAAGAGGGACAGTGAGAGAGACAGAGAAAGAGAGAAACAAGTTTTTCACATGGCCTTAGTTGCTCCAACACTTAGCTCTGTACGTAGTGCTGGGGTTTGAACCCGGGTGCTTGTGCTTGCCAGGCAAGCACCCAAACCGCTGAGCCACCACTTCAGCCCCCCATCTGTGTTCTTAGTGCCCCCCCCCACAAAGGAGTTGCTCCCACTGGTGAGCCTCATGGTAATTTGCATATGAAGGCCCTGAGCATACCCATTAATGGACAGCTTCTAGGTGTGGTTGAATGGGGCCCTGAGTCCTGACTACCTAGCCATTTTATTATCTCTTCTAAAACAGTCTCACCACCAATTTCAATTATCTCTTGGTTGCCTACTGGGAAAATGAAGAATTTTGTTCCCCCAGCATATACATATTTAGCAGTTCTTGATTCTCATTGTAGTTAAATTAGTCTTTTTGGTTAATTAGTAAACAGTAGTTCGATATTATCTATGTCCACTCATAACATCTTTTCTTATAACTTTTTGTTTTCCCTGGAATTAGTGATTTTTATTTTGCATTTGCTTAGTTTTCTTTTGGTCACTAAGTCATGGCTATGCTTTCAGTTTTATTCTTCCCCTTTGCAGAGATCCTTCCTGAAGCTTCCTCTGCTCTGGAATGAATAGAATGCTTCTTTCCCAGGCCTGTTACACTGCTCTTGTCCTAGGAATTCCCTTCAGCATCACACTGGACGTTCCTTTTCTCTTTATTGGATCCTGTAACATTTTCTTACTTGGTTTACCCCTTGATTTGGTGGAGAATATGTTCCAGAAAACATAAACTTGGGAGCTAAATCTTTTGAAACTTTGCATGTATGAAAATGTCTTTTTCCCTCTCTCACATTTGGATCAGAGTGTGGTACTTTGGTTGATCGTGTTTCCCAAATATCACAAGTCAGAAATTTAATCCACAAACTTAGGTTGATAGTATTTGGAAGTGGGTCCTTTGAGAGATTATCACAGGAAAGCAGGGAGCTGAAAATCCAAACCTTGGTTCTTGTGTTCCGACAAAAGAAGATTTAAAGTCAGATACAAAAAGTCTTGCAAGAGGGCTAGAGCGGTGGCTCGGCGGTTAAGGCGTTTGCCCAGCATACATAAGTACACGGGTTCAAACCCCAGCGCCACATACACAACTAAGTGTCAGAGCAACAAAAGCCATGTGAAAAACTAAATAAAAATTTATTTTCTCTTTCTCTCACTTCTTTCTTTAAAAAAAAAATCATGCAAGAGAATTTTATTATAGGTGAAAGTAAAGAAAAGGCAGAGTAAGATTCAGGCAGAGAGCTCTCTCAAGAGAGAGAGTGGGCCTTCTCCAAGCAGAGAAGGACAAAGGAGACAGTACTGTCTCCAGATTTATTACTGTTTGATGGTTGACTTGAAAATTAGGGTCCTCCTTCAGCAGCTTTCACCAATCAGGTGTTCAGCTCCTCCTTCACGTCCTAGGGCAGTGGAGTTTTTGATCTTAGTTGGTCCTCTCTAGAACCGTCTTGATCATCCTGTTTTGGGGGCTTCAGGTACAAGTCAATCTTATGTTAATGTGGGCATTGGGATCAATAGCTGTCAAAAGTTACCTCAGTGCACCTGCACTATTAAAGAATACCCCCTTCTGAGCTAGTAAGAGACACCTGGTGCTCTTAGTACACCTTAGTAGCTAAAAGCTACTAAGCTTTTAGGTTCATCTCACCTTTTATGGGGCCTGTGAAGAGGTAGACCCTTAGATCCTTTGTTCTTGATGCGTTCCCCTCCCCGTTATCTCTTTTGCCTTCTTTACCCTCAGCACTTGTGTACTACTGTTTTCCATAGCTTATCTGGCTTGGCTATAGCTTAAAGCAGACTTCAAGACTAAACCTGTGGCCTTGTCAGTCATTTCACTGCTTACTGCTAGCTGCTACCTAACAAGATGATTAGGACAAAATAAAGGTCATGAGGGTGGGATGCCATGATGGCAGTGGTGACTTCATAAGAAGGGGACAGACACCTAAGCTGACACATTCTTGCTCTGTCTCATCACATGATCCCTTGCCACGTAATGATGCAGTAAGAAAGCCTTGCTAGATGCAAGCACAATACCTTAGGCTTCCTAACCTCCAAAACTGCAAGTTAAATGAGTCTGCTCTTTATAAACTGCCCATCTTAGTTAGATATATTGTTATAGCAAAGAAAACAGACTTTATATGGCTAGACAGTACAGGTTAGAAATAATTTTGAAGACGGTGAATTTTCTGGCTTCTTTGCATATAGGTTTTGAGAAATTCTGATGCTATTTTGGTATTTAATCCTTGGCATGTGTTTTGTTTTTCATCTTCTGTGTATTATGACACTTTGACGTATTAAAAATCCCCAGGTCTGAGGCTGGAGTGGTAGCTCAGGGGTTACAGTGCTTGCCTTGCACGCGTGAGGACGTGGGTTCAAACCCCAGCACAACGTACACTATAAAGTGTTGGAGCAACAAAAGCCAAATAAAAAATTAAATAAAACTGATTCTCTCTCTTTCTCTCACAGTCCCCCTCTCACAGGATTTGCCATTCTGAAAGACAGCCAAGAGCTTAGCCTGGAGCATGCCTTTGCAGTGCAAATTAACCAATCCTGAACCTTCCTCCTCCCGCTGGCCCACACAGCCTGGGGGCAGTATTGCAATGCCTTAATCAGCCCAGTTCAGGTACAGGGCCATAAAGGATTGCCCCTATTTCTGGAAGCGGCTGCTAAATTCTTCAGACCCGCCTGCCCTAGCCTTTTCACCCTTCCTTTCTTACCCAGTAGGTCTCTGCTTAGGCTCTCCTCATTCCTGTCTTCCGCCTTTGCCTCTGCTGCTTTCCTCTGTGGCCTTGCGTGGCTTGGTGTTCTTTCTGCCCCTAGGACTGTGAATATAATGAACTGTTTTCCAGAGCCTCTGCTCAGTCTTCTCTCGTGGCCACACCTGACTTTCAAGCACATAAAAGAACAGAGAACAGTGTGTGATCTGTCCTGGGTATAGGCATTTGGGATCTTTATTCTTGGTAAAATGAAATATCATAATGGGTGTGGCTCAGTAAAGGCTGTACTCTTTTTTTTTTTTTTTTTTTTTTTTTAGAGAGAGGGACAGAGAGCGAGAAACAACTTTACCAGGTTTTCACATGGCCTTAGTTGCTCCAACACTTAGTTGTGTACGTGGTGCTGGGGTTTGAACCCAGGTCCTTGTGCTTGCCAGGCAAGCGCCAAAACCGCTGAGCCATCACTCCTTCCCAAGGCTGTATTCTTTTTTAATTTGTTCTGAGAAGTTGGTGGGTCCTTATAATATAGAAGTTCATGTCTTTGAATTGTGAGAAATATTATATTACTGTTGTTTATTTTTATCTCAACTTTTTTCTTTTCTCCGTCTGGATTTTCTTTTAGTTGACTGTTGGAACTTATGTGCTGATCCCCTAAAGTTCTCTTCTGGTACCCATTTTCCTTTTTTTTTTTTGGTCTCACTTTCTAGGACTTCCCACTCCTCCGCCCAAGTTCTGTGGATTGAATTCTTTCTTGACAGCCCTTCCAAATATACCTTTCACAATACAGTGCCCTAACACTGCAACGGAGCAGGGCTAGGGAAGAAGAGATAGGTTGGTTGATGTAGGCATGAGTGTAAAAGGGAAGATATGGGGCATGCACTGGTAAATGTGAGTACACCTGCCAAGTTAATTAAAATAACTTCACTTAAAGAGTTTAATGATGGGGCTGGAGCGGTGGCTCTGGCTCAGCAGTTTCGGCACTTGCCTGGCAAGCACTAGGACCTGGGTTCAAACCCCAGCACCATGTACACAACTAAGTGTTGGAGCAACGAAAGCCATGTGAAAAACTAAATAAAGTTGTTGTTTCTCTCTTTCTCTGTCTCTCTCACTGTCCCTCTCTCTTTAAAAAATGAAAATTAAAAAAAAAATAAAGAGTTTAATGAAGGGCTAGAGCGGGGGCTCAGCAGTTACGGCGCTTGTCCAGCATGCCCAATTACGTGAGTTCGAACCCCAGCACCACATACACACCAAAGTGTCGGAGCAATGAAAACCACATGAAAAACTAAATGAAATTGATTCCCTCTTTCTCTCTCTCTGTCTCTCTCACTGTCCTCTCTTTAAGAAAAAAAAAAGTTTAATGAATAGTTAAAAGGGAGTTGGGGGTT
>PVKS010020799.1:0-36219 GCA_004027875.1 Aplodontia rufa
GTAAGTGCTATGTCACTAGCTGTCAGAATGTGTTCAAAAGGGAGTGGCAACAAGAAAAGGAATGTTTTTCTGAATATTTTGGATCCATCACTGGTTGAGTCCAAGGTGCGAAACACAGGTCTGGAGGGCTGACTGCATGGGATTGGGGGCATAGATAGGGAAGGTCTGGAGGGAGGAAGTGACCTGCAGAGGGACAAAGCCTCCCATCTGGCTCACCTGCCCACTGGGCAAAAAGTGCCTCCCAGGGACCACACTGCCAGGTGTGAGAGCCCCATCACAGGGACCAGGACACTGTGCACATCAGAATTCCCTGGCCCTGGGGGCCTTCCCTGTCCATCCCCAGGCTGGTCCTCTTGTCCTTCCAGGGTGCTGGACCTTGGTTCTGCTGTTCATCAGCCTGTGTCCTACTCAAGCCGCCGGCCACACTGTGGTGTCTGCCCTAACCTGGCACCCGCCGTCCCCACCAGGCAAGCCCTCCGCTTGCCCCGCCCTGACTCCTTTCCTCTTCAGCTCCCTGCGGAGCTCAGTGCCTTGGCTCTGTTTGCACTCTCGATGCTCTGACCGTGGTCCTGCCACCTTTGGGAGGGTTCTAAGAGGATGGCCGCAGACAGCAAGGCCCTTTGATCATTGGCCAGGTTTCCCTGCTCTTCTGCACTAGAACTCAAGCTGGCTAAAATCCATCTAAAAGTTCTTTTAAAAATAATAACTGCTATAAAATCATGATTCCCACATTTAATTAAAATTAGTCTTTGGATGGAAAAATCCGTCTCTTTTTTATGACAAATTTTAGTTTCAATATTAATAAATAATTTTTATTCAGTACCTAACACATGAAAAATACATTCCAGCCAAATTCTAGGTGCCTGTCTGGGCTCCTTCCTTTGCTTCCAAGGAATCACACCTTCTTTCTGCAGCCTCGGCCCTGGGAAGAGTTTCAGGCAAATACCACAAACCCTGCTGCAGTAACTGTGGATTATTGTGTTGAGGGTGGGAGTGTTGACCTAGTTTCTCCTGAGGGTCTGTGTGCCCAGTGAAGCTGCAGCTATTGAATAGCTCCTTCTGCCTCTGTGCCCTGACTGGACAAATCCCTTCACCTATGCTCCCTCAGAGCACTCTGCAACCTGTAGCAGGTTGGCGGTGGCTGGTGACTGACTTGCTCCAGATCGCCTCTGCTTTGGTGACCAGGACCTGTGGTTCCTCGAGACCTGCCTGTGCATCCAGCAAACTGCAGGTCACAGTGCATTAAAGGGGTTATGAAATAAATCCAATATTCCAAGACCCGAATTAGAACACCACAAAGGATTTTTTGAAGGATAAGCTGGCAATCAGAGTGTATCTTATGTAAAAAGTATAACTTACTTATGAACATTTTGTATTCCTACAAGTAATTAATGAGAAGTCTGGTGTTCCCATTCTGTGACCAACACAGTTTGATTTTAACTAATCCAGAAGGTATGTAGTGGTATCTAATTATGATTTTATTTTTCATTTCCCTGGTAGAGATATTAAGTATTTAAAATATACTCATTTGGGCTGGAGCGGTGGCTCGGTGGTCACAGCGCTTGCTTGGCATGCACGAGTACTGGTGTTTGAACCTCAGCACCACATACACAACGTAGTGTCGGAGCAACAAAAGTCACATGAAAAACTAAATAAAAAGTTGCTTCTTTGTTTCTCTTTCACTGTCCCTCTTTCTAAAAAAATAAAATAGAATAAAATATGCTCACTCGCCATTCATATACCTTCTTTGAGTAAGCATCTGTTCTAATATTTTGGGCATTTTAAGTTTGGACATTTCTCTTCTTACAATCGAATCCCCAGAATGCCTTCTAAATTCCAGGCACAGGTCCTGTGTCAAACACATGCTTTGCGAGTATTTTCTCAATCTTCAGTTAGACTTTTCATTTCTTCGTAGTGTGTTTGGAAGCGCAAAGGTTATTAGCTGTGATGAAATTTATTTTATAAATGTTTTTCTTTTATGGTTCAAATTATTTTGCACCCTAGATAAAACATCTTTGCCTACCCCCAGGTCAGTTTAATTTTCCTCAGTGTTAGAAATGTTGTAGTTTCAGCTCTTACATTGAGGTCTGTGATCCCCTTCAAGTTCGTATGGTCTGAAGTAATAATTGAGGCCCAGTTCGGCATATGAATATCTAAGTTTTTTTTTTTTTCCAAAAAGATAGCCGTATCTTCCAACACTATATATTGAAAAGTTTTCCTTTGTTGAATATGCAAGTGCTTCTGTCAAAAAAACAATTGACCAGGGCTGGAGCAGTGGCTCAGTAGTTACAGTGCATGCCTGGCATGTGCGAGAACCCCGGTTTTAAACTCCAGCACCATTGTACACAACCAAGTGTCAGAGCAGTGAAAGCCACATGAAAAAATGAATAAAATTGATTCTCTCTCTCTCTCATTGTCCCTGTCTGAAAAAAATATTTTTTAAATGTTAAAAAAAGAGCAATTGACCATATATGTAGGTCTAGGTGTTGAGCCTGGACATTTCAGTGTTGATTTTTCTGCCAATCGTGAGCTGTCTTGATGGTGGCTGGGTTTGTACGGGATGAAAGGATGAATTTGGGAAGTACTGACCCCTTGCTGACGTTGAGCCTTATAGTACACAGCCATGGCTTTCCCCATGTTTCAAAATTTGCTTTTATTCTTCCAGTTAATGTTTCACAGATTTTTGCCCATATGCCTTATGCATTTTTTTACTTAAGTACTTAATATATTTTCCCTAATAAGCTTTAATATTTTGGCATATTGATTCTCTAACCTTCTTAAATTCACTTGTTCTGGTATTTTCTCTGGAAAGTCATGCAAAGTTTCTGTGGGATTTTTTTTCTTTTACGTAGAAAATCATGTCACCTATGAACAAAGACAGTGGCACTTCTTGCTTTCCAACATGCATGCGTTTTCTTCCTTTCTGTTGCCAGCTGCCCTGGTCAAAGCCTCCATGGTGCTGCTGATTGGAGGTGCTGGGACCAGGCATCCTGGCCTTGCCATGGATCTGGAGGGAAGCACTCTGTCCTTCCCTATTAGGCATGACGTCAGGTGTGAGTTTCTCATGGACACCCTTGTCATGTTGAGGAAGTTACCTTTGACTCCTAGTCTTTCTAGTCAATGTTAAACTTTGTCAAATCCTTCCTTCCTTCCTTCCTTCCTGAAAACAATGGCAAATATTCAAAATTATGTTAACTTTGTTGCTTATAAGTTTCTTTTTTAAAAAAAAATACTGGACCAGGTTCCACGAGAAAGTGTTTTAAAATCACTTACTAGGAAATGCAAATCAAAACTACATTAAGATTTCACCTTACTCCAGTCAGACTGGCAAAGATGAAGAATATAAACAATAACAGATGCTGGAGGGGTTGTGGGGAGATAGGGACACTAGCACTCTGTTGGTGGAACTGCAGACTGGTCCAGCCGCTCTGGAAAGCAGTTTGGAGAATCCTCAAAAAGTTAGGGTTGGATCCACCATATGACCCAGCTCTCCCTCTTCTGGGTATTTTCCCAGAGGAGTTAGAATCAGCATATTACAGTGACCCAGCAAAATCTATGTTTATAGCTGCTCAATTTAAAATAGCTAAATTATGGAATCAATCCAGATGCCCCTCACTGGATGAATGCATCCAAAAGCTCTGGTGTATATATACAATGGAGTTCCACTCAGCTATTAGAAACATGATATTGTACCTATTGAAGGTAAATGGATGGCAAAGGAAGAAATACTGAGTGAAGTTAGCCAAACCCAGAGAGCCAAGGGTCAAATACTTTTATTCCTTTGTGGAGTCTGGAGCTAAACCCAGACTTGGGTGAAAGGTGGTCAAACTCATGCAATGGATGGACCCACCAGGGGCATAGTAACACATAATCTAGGGGAACCATAATCATGTAAGTGGGTGAGAGGTGAAGGACAGCAGGGGGATGGGAGAGGGAGGAAAGATAGGGAGGGATTAACCAACAATATAGCATACTCTTTAGTCCCCTGAGAAGTCAAATATTATGTATGCAAACAATTAATTGTGTAAAATTCACAATATGATACACACACATGCACACACATATATATGTATACAGTCAATTATATTAGGTGCGTAATATAAAAGAATCAAGAAACTGGGTGTGGGCAATGTGGAGGTAACTATGGTTTACAATCAAATGCATATCATTTTGTTGCTTTATACACATTTATGATTGTAAAACTACTCAACTCCTAATAAAAAATATTATGGAACCAAGGGCTGAGCCAGAACCTTACACACGCTAGGCAATCGCTGACTGCTTAGCTGCATTCCCAGCCCTTTCTATTTTGTTTTGAGACAGGGTTGAATTGCTCAGGCTGGCTTCCACTTTGGGTCCTGGAAAGTCTGTTAATTCTTTTCACATTTTTAAATTGGTATATTATAGTCAAATGTAAGATGGGATTTCTTGTTACATATTTATGCATGCACACAATATAGTGGTCCAAGTATGTTCATTTTTTTTGACTGCCCAGACATTTTAGATTTTAAGTTTCTTTTAATTGCTTAATTCCTTTCTGTGGTTCTGTGGATCTGGCGGGCACAGGAGCATGACCAATCACCCTTGGCTCTTCAGCCTGCTTCAGGTGGTCGTTGCTTGCCTGGTTCTTGCCGCATGGATCTTGTTGTCTGGTTTTATCTCTGGGTGGTTTCAGCCCAGAGCTCGCTGGATTCTGAGGTGACACGGATCTTCCACACCACCCGTGAGAGTTCTCAGTCCTAGCTCCGTTCTTGTGTGATGTTTAGTAAGTCTTTATTACAGTTTCATCTTTCACTGCTATTGACGGTTGTGCTGGGCATTCACAGGGCCCAAGCTTAGATTATTCTCTGCCTCTTTCTAGCGGTGCAAACCTGCTTTCCAGCAAAGGTTCCCAGTGTCCTCTGCTGCTGAACCAACTCACGGGTCTCTGTCTCCTACCTCCTCAGAACCTCACCAGGTCGCCAGAGGGCCTTGCCAGGTCCTGGGACCCTTTGATGTGTTCCTCAGAAGGTATATACCATTGAGTGATTTAAGAAAATAAAATCTGGCTCCTACCCAGAAAGGTAGCAGTTATCAATAGCTGTGTAACAAATCACCCGAACCCTAGAACCTCAGATACACATTATTTTGTAACTCCTGATTCTTTGGGCAGGAAACAGCATGGCTCTGCCCCACCTTGTGTCACCTGGACTGGGTCTGCAGTATCCAAGGTGACCTCTCCACCTGCCCAGGACCTCAGCTGAGAGGCTAGGCTCACGTTCTCCTTCCCACACGCCTCCTCTTTGTACGAAGCCTCCCACCCTGTAGGACATGCCCGCCACGTGGCCGTTCCTTCCATGGGGAGGGGGGCGTGGACCCCTTCCTGGATGCCAGGTTCCACCTGAGCAACAGCCAGGGCCATGGACACCAAAGGGGTGGCCTTGCTTGAAATCTTCAGGGCACCACCGAATGGTTGCTATCAGTCAGAGCAAGTTACTTCCAACCCAGATCCAATAGGTGGGAGAAGGGACACTGCCCCTTGAATTTGGAAAGCATGGACAAACCACATATTGACATAATATGCCTTATTTATTTTGGACTTTATTTTCTAATTTTTCAATGAACAAACACATACTATGTACATACATGTGCACACATGTATATATATTCGTACATACATTATGTATATAATTATGTGGTACAGTGCGATGTTTTGAAATGTATATACTGTGGAGTGGCTTAATTGAAATACATCATCTCCAATACGTACCCCTTCTTATGGTGAGAACGTGAAACATCTACTCCCAGAGGTTTTTTGGGCACATAGTACATCATTACTAACTACAGTCACTGTATTGTGGAGGACAGGCCTCTTGGACTTGTTCCTGCTGTCCAAGTGAGTGTTCATATCCCTTGACCAACATCTCTCCCCAGTAATCCCAATTCTACTCTCTGCTTCTGTGATTTCTCCTGAGTTAGATTTCAGGGCGATTGATGAACCATTTGTCTTCTGTGCCTGGTATGTTTCACACAGAATAATACCCTCTAGATTCCTCCGTGGTGTCGCGCATGGCAGGAACTCCTTCTTTCTTCGAAGCTGTATAGTATTCCCTTGCCTGTATATGCTTCCTGTGTCTGTCTTTGGACACAGGTTCTTTCCAAGTCTAGCTGTTGTGAATTTTTTACAATGAACACAGGACTACAGATATCTCTTCAGTGCACTGAATTCATTTTTTTACATGCCTGGTGGTGAGATTGCTGCATTTAGGTTTTTGAGGATCCACCATCCTGTTCTGTGACAGCTGTACTCATTTGCATTCCCACCAACAGTGTGCAAGTATTCCCTCTTAACACACCCAGCCAAGGGCACCTTTCAGAGTTTTGATAAGAGCAGTTCTAACAGCTATAAGGTGACATCTCATGGTGATTCTAATTGCATTTCCCTGGTGATTAGTGACACCGAGCATCTTTTTGTATACCTGTTGGTCATTTGTGTCCTCTGAGGAATGCCTGTTCGCGCCCTCTAACCATTTTTCATTTGGGCTGCTTTTCTGCTGCTGGTGGTTGTGAGTTCTTGCTGTGTTTCGAATGTGAACCACCTGTCAGGTGTGTGGTCTGCAGATACCGCCTCCCATTCCACGGGCTGTCTCTGCTCTCTGTCGATTGTGTCCTCACCGTGCAGAAGCTTTTACTTTGATGGACCCCCATTGTCTGCTTTTTCTTTCTTTGATTCTGGGATCATCTCCAGAAAGTCTCTGCCAAGCCTGCGCTGGGGACTTCTATGGGCTCTAAGTTTTTTGACATATGTCACTAACGCCGACTCCAGGACTAAGGTAGAGATTATAGATCCCCAGCACGGCCTCTAAACTTGAACACAACTCTTACACTCACAGGCTGAGTGCTGAGGTCATCACACGGCTGCTCTGGGCGCTGTGAAGCCTTCCCAGTGTCCACCCATGCTCAGCACTCTCAGGATGCCAGCGTCACTCGGGGAGCAAACTGTCCTTTGCTGGGCTGTCGCTCAGATGCAGATCCGGGGAGCCATGGGTGGGGCCCTGCTTACCTCCAGAGCTTGCCTGGCTCTTGAGACACAGGAAGTAGCCCTTCACTGAAGGAAACCTAGCAGCTAACCTGCTTAACATATATCTTGAATGCAACCACATTAAAAGCCTGGTTACGACCACCCTAGATTATCCTTCATACCTTCTTAGTTCCTGGATCTTCTAGGTTAAGCGCTCTAGTGTACTTGGCTGAAAAAGCTTTTCCAATGCAGCTAAAGTTGAGTTCTGCTTCCCCGTACCCACATTTCCATCTGCGCGGGGGAGCATGGCTCCTCTCCTCCTCTGACTCAGCCTGTTGGGATGGGATGTGAGTCTCCTCTTGACCTGAATCACAGGCAGGGCTGGATTAGCCTTGCGTTCCCTGATCTGATTCTGCCACCTGAAGCGAGTGTGGGTGGGCGCAGGGGCATGCCTGCTAGCTCATGAGGACCAGCCGTTCTAGGAAACAGGGCTCGCTCATTGAATCAGAATGGAAATGAGCACAAAGCAAACAGGGCCGGGAGTGCGCACCCAGGAGCCCTTCCCAGACAGCCACAGCTCTGGGGCCACGCCCTCCTCCGTTGCTCCTTCTGCTCCCAACCCCTGGCAGAGAGTGGGGTGGGAAGGACCCTGTTTGCTGGATGGAGTGTAAGCACCGGTTGGTTGGACTTTCTGAAGAGGATCTCTGAAGACTCAGTTATTCCTGGTATTTATTTGCTTAAATTCAGTGCCACTCATAGAGATTACCAGAGACACATAGTAGGGGCCCGGGAAATGTGTGACATCTGAAGGGAACTGCGCTGTGTTGAAGCAAAGCCGTGTTTCCAAGGAAATCTTTCAGCCTTGTGCCACCTTCCTTCTCTATTCCCAAGGGCCACAGGACGCACAGTTGTTTCCACCCAGCCAGGGGCAGGGTCTCAGGAGTCATTTGCACAGTTTACTGTGAGGTCACAAACTTCCTCTGAGATCTTTTTATCCACAACCCCAAAGCAATGTGCAATGTGTATTTTATGGGGACCTTTGACTCCGGCGCCCTTCAGGTTTAGTCATTCCTTCCTTAGGCACACATGCTTGCCAAAGGACACGGGGATAAAAAAGAGCAGTGCTCCTCCCAGGAGGAAGTTCTGGTATCACAGTGGAGGCTCAATATGCAGGGTGATCCCAAATGGGTGGCAGAGGGAACCCTAGTGGCTTCTACCATTTATAAGCTGTTTGGCAATGTGCAAGGTGATTACCTGGGATTAATTGGGGGCATTTGACATTTTAGGGAGACACCAATGAGGGTAAGAAGGAAAACTGCAGGGTACACTGGGAACCATTTGGAGCCAATTGTGCAATGGCTAAAGGCCATAGGTTAGAATTTGGGACAAGGTCAAGTTTATGATGATCTTGAACTTCAGGACAATCATCCACAATTTACTCAGAAGCTCTGAAGAAGCGTTTAAGTTGGATCACCTCTTAAAATCTGTGAATCAAGGTGACATGTCACTTAAAAATAGATGAGTGCCCAGCGGAGGAGCATTCCATAGTTGACTGATAGCCCAGGTACCAGGGCAGGTGGGTAAGATTTCTCAGCAGTGGCCAGCTGAATACAAGCATCCTCAGAGAGGTCTCATGTGTGACCCAACCTTGCAAGTCATACTTGCTGTCGGATCTACGAGTTGCTAATGCTGCTGCTGCTCTCAGTAGAGTGATGACTAGCAGGGGTGGTGGTGGCACTGGTGGTTCTAGTAAGGACAGCAGTGGTGGTTAGGGTGGTAGTAGTATCGACTGTGCTTGTCTCTGGATACCACACTTGTAGTGGACGTGAGTGGGTGCTAAATCTAATCTAATGGCATGCAGTGAACCCAAGGTTAGGGTGTTTGGGAAGGTCAGCAAGACTGTGAAGAACACTTTCTATCTAGCATCTGTTGTGATTGAGAGTCAGGGAAACATGGCTGCACTCTTGTTTGCCATGTGAATACCAGCTAGCATATTTTTGTAAACAAATATGTACTTTGGAACTTGAGTTAGTTATCTTGTGGTGAGATGTGGTAGCACTGGAGACTAAAGCAACAAAATCTCCCCCAAAACTTAAATGTAAAGATGCAAATGTCACCTTGACTCAGAAGGCAGCCCTGCAAGCTGTCCCCAAGCATCACGAGTGGCCCTGGGCTGCAAGTCTTGACGAGGGAGGTGCACTCACAGGCAAGGGCCCCGGGAGGCAGCTTCTGCCCCACGAATGACTTGAGTAGCCTGGGAGAGTGCTGGCCATCGGATCTGACCTGCTGCATGCGTGCTGATGGCAGAAGAGCCACGGCAGGGGTGATTCCAGCAGCTTTTAATAAGACAGGACCAGGCCTAACAACTCCACTGCAAATGCCAAAAACCCTCACTCCATCTACACCCCAGGAGTATCTCAGGGAGAAAACAGTGAAGTAAAAGTTTCCAGCACAAAGAATCTACACGAAAGTTTTTTTCCATAGCAAGTTTTCTTTGTGTTCATTAATACAAGAAGAAAGCTCTTGATATTTCTAATCTGTTTTTAAAATTTGGGGATTTAAGATAAAAATAATGAAGCTATAATAAATTCCTTGCAAAGGCAAGGAATCCGCCACATGTCCAGATTACACATGAAGCCAGTTGTGATTAATGTTGGTGGTCCTATGAAAAAGTGACCCACATCAATACTTCCAGAGTAAAGTAGAGGAAAATCCTGCAACATTCAGGAAAAAATAAGTGACTGAGATGGTTTGGTAAAAAGGTAAGATCTAGAAGGAAATTAGAACAGACCTGACCTTTGAAGAAAGAAATTTTTTATCTTCAGATTTGACATTCAATAAATGAAAATAAAAATAAAGCTAACAAATGTCCCTGAATAGTCTCTTCTCATATTAAAAATGTAGGCTCACATTTAATTGTTTTTAGAGCCATCCAAGAAAGGAAAGGGAGGAAGTTAAATATAATTCATCGTCATTTTTTTTTAAGAAAGAGGGGACAGTGAGAGAGAGAGAGAGAAAGAGAGGAACAATTTCTATATAGTTTTTCATGTGACCTTCATTCCTCAGACACTTCATTGTGTACGTGGTTGCTGGGGTTTGAACTCATGTCCTCGTGCATGCCTGGCAAGTGCCACAACCACTGAGCCACTGCTCCAGCCCCATCATTGCTGATTCTTATTGGACTTAGAGTTTGCATAGGAATCTTGCAAATATTTTAGCAAATTAAGCTAACTGGACTCACACATCCCTATCAGCTGTAGTAATAGAGATTGACCACCCAATTTAACCATGGAAAAAGATCTAATTCCACCTTTCCTTTCTTCAGAGTTTGCCTTCGGGTCCCTTTGGGAAACATTCAGCGTGTACTCTGGATCCCAAGAGAGTCACTCGTTTCTAAGCCCGTGCTTTTATCTCAATTCCTTCCACCACTCCCCAGTCGCAGAGTACAAATAGGCCCTGATATTATCCCCAGCATCCACAGGGTCTTGGGCCGTGTTCCCCATGACAGAGGAGGGACTGGCGTGTAAGGAGTTGAGAACCCAGGGGATTCTGCAGGTCCATCTTCAACCATTATTCTTCTTGGGTCTTCTTGGTGGAAAGCATATTATTGGAACTCAGGGACACCTGGGTGTGTGTGAGCCTCATATTATAATCTTGTGGGCTTCACCCCTCTGCCTTAACCTGTAGGAGTGCTGGGGGTATTAAACGAGGTGACGTGCAGAATATGGGGTCATCAGGAAAGATCGTCGCTCCTCTGCTGATCTCCCCTCTTGTTCACAAACAGGATGTCAGGGTGAATAGACGGTGGATTCACTGCTTGCTTTAGAACCTCAGCAGACCACCGTGGCACCACACCAAACACCACGGAATTCATTCCTGAGCTAATTCACCAGCTGTCAATGCAATGTCTTCTGTTTAAAAAAAAAAAGTTTTGACCCCCCAGAAACTTTAGGGGAATATATGAAGGAAATAATTTAAAATGTGGGTAAAGAGCAACTTGGAAAGCTTTATTTTATTTTAATTATAACAGTGAAACATTAAAAGCACCCAAGAGTAGATAGGTTAATTAAATGATAGTATCTCTACCTAATGATTACTGTACAGAATCAAAATCCTGTATTAAAATATTCTAATGACAGGAATCTCCTCATGATCTGGAAGCATGTGCGTGATATCCACCCAGCACATGTGCCCCATAGAAATATCAAGTAGAATAAACTGCATGCAAAGCTGGTCAATAACAATATGACCTTGCTTATCTGAGTGCGCGTAAGTGCATACTTAGGAACACACAGATGACAAAGTAATCAAAGCCACTGACAGGTCAGCTGTTTGTCCTTGGTAATGGAATTAGGAGTAAGACTTTATTCTTTATTTCTCAGATTTTTCATATTATACCTATATTTGTAGTCAGGAAACAATACAATTGAAAACTCTTATATGTCCTGTGGGGCACATAAAGTATGGACATTTTACGTATTTTGGTTTTGATATATATACGTTTATAAACCTGAGTGTCATAAATTAAGTCCAAAGCTAGAATTATCTTTGTATTTTTCTCCTCTGAAATATAAGCTCTCTGTGGCTGAAAGCGCATCTTTGCGTATCTAAATCACAGCTTCTATTGTGGAGGACACGCATCATATTCTCTTTCTGGGCACCTGGCCTGCAGGGAGCTCAGCTCCGTGGCTGTGTGCTTGGGTCCTGGCGCAGGAGGACAGGGTGATGGGCAGCCAGCTGCTTTGGTGTGGTTTCAGATGTGGGCCAGATTGAGAACGTGGGGCAGGCTCAGGCAGCATTTCCTTTGGATTTGAGGGCTTGTAAGCGCTTCGTCCCTGAGGACTTCCTGGCCTCCATCTGAGGCCGTGCAAGAGAGCCAAGCCTCCAGAGCCACGTGCCTCAAATGCTTCACCCGAGGTGAAGGAGGGAGTGCGTGGGTGCTGACGTACACACCTCTGCACATGTGTATCATGTTGTGGTTCTTGCTGATGCTTGGTTTCTGGGTAGAATTGGAAATTTTCTTATCTTGCTTGAATGCTGGTATTTTTTTGTTGTTATTTTGAGAAAGAGGGACAGTGAAAGAGGGAGAGAAAGAGAGAATCAACTTTATTTAGTTTTTCATGTGGCCTTCCTTGCTCCAACACTTCATTGTGTATGTGGTGCTGGGGTTCAAACTCGTGTCCTTGCGTGTGCTAGCGAGTGCCATAACTGCTGAGCCACCGCTCCAGCCCGAATGCTTGTATTTTTAAAAATATGTTTTCATTAATCAAAATTAACACTTCAGACCACCTATTTAAATAGCTTTGCACTTTATCCTGCTTGCGATTCCTATTAGACCCATGTCCTGAGTGGATCTCAGGAGAATGCTGCTAAATCATGAGTGGATTCCTGTCCTTAGATACCTTGTTTCTGAGTTCAGGTTAGCGGTAATCTTGCTGCCGTCCTGTGGGGGCCGCTCATCAGTGCATCTTGCCAGACTCAGCAGACCTGGGGGTGGAGGCTCAGCATCTGCCACAGTCCCCCGAGGCTTCCTTGTCCTCTGCCTAGTGTCCTGGTGCTTCCTGGAGTTCAGGCTGCTCTGTCCTTCTTGTGACCTTGAGGGATGTTTATAACAAAGTCATGTGATTTTTGTTTTCTAAGTTTTATTGGAATACTTTCTTAGAAAACAGATGCAAAGTCGTGCTTCAACGGCCGCCCTTTTCATGTCCACACGTGCTCAACAGCTGTGTAGAAACATTTCTGTTAGGCAGATGGACCTATCAGTGTACGGCTGTCTGAGAGTTGTTTCACTCATGTTTGATATTTCCAAATATTCACTCAAAGTTAACAGACTTTAACGCACACACGGGTGATCAGTGAATTTTAGAATCCTAATAGATGTGTATAAATGTTGTTGCTAAAGTTTATAACTTTAATAGAGTACAAGTTCAGAAGGCACTGGGATTAAGGTTCAGGAATCCATCCCTGAGATGTCAGGAACGTATCATTGCTATTATCGGGTGCTTGATGAGTGTAGGTAGAATGACCGTGGGGACAGTAAGGGCAATAAGAAGGTACCTTTGGGAGCCTGATGAAGACCCCACCTTGGGTGGTGGCTTAGGGCATTTTCGTGCCCAAACTCCACCTTGCTTTGCATAGGGACTTCTCCCTGGGAAGAAAAAGGCATTAGTCACACTTCCTTACTTCCATGCCCAAAGTCACAGTGCAACCCCTGGTATATACGAATCGCTGGGGACACACCTTACTTGCAGTGACATGGTGCAGTGCCCAGCTCTTGGGATCTTTGCAGTGGAGAACTCCAATAAGAGCCATGGAGTGACACACCTCTCTGGACACCTTAGGAAGCCAACACCTACGGAATGAGCTCCTCTTGGGCCACAAGGGCCCTGATGTGGACACCAGCTGAGCCAGCTGCTCAGGAGCCACTGACACTGTTCCCTGCACTTTCCTGGAGACAGCACCCTGGTGGACACAAACACTGGAGAGAGGGCTCGGTAACAGTATGAAGCTGCCAAACTTAGGAGTGTCCCAAAAGAGCAATAGGGTACTTCAGAGGTGGTGCTTTAAGTTCCGTTCTAGCACATTCTTTTGTTGGATTCTGCTGAGCCTAGGGTTCTTCCATCCTTGATCTGCTCCCCTTGCTTGCAGTTTGTGTTAGGAAGTGTGGCTTTGGGGCTTTGGTGATGGCTCAGCGGTTATGGTGCTTGCCTGGCATGTGCGAGGACACAGGTTTGAACCTCAGCACCACGTACAAAAGCCACAAGAAAAACTAAATAAAAAAAGAAGTCTGGCTGTCTTACCTCAAAGAGGAAGAGACAAGGTGTGTAAAATTCACCCTCCCGCCAGGCTTTTGTTTTGTGTTATGTGTTTGCAGATTTTTGAATCTTGAGATGCTTCTTGATAACTTATCTAAAGAGCAGGATTGCTTCTGCTTTTCCTGACAGCCGAAGTCAGGCAGTGCACTCACCTGTGCGTGTGATCCCCACAGGGCCGGCGCGGAGCTGCAGGTGCTGAGCTGGGTGCAGTGTTCGGGAGCACACGGCTCCCTGCGGTCCACCTCCGCAATAGGCACTGTTATTTCCTTGACACTCTTTCCATAATGAAGCTGTTCTCTTGGGAGAAACCCACCTCTCGCCTCTGCAAAGAATTATAGGTACCATTTCATCCTCTTTTAAACTTTCTACGTGGTGTACAGAGCAACAGGTTATAGGTTAGATCATATCTTCCAGAACAACGTGCTAAAATGCCAGCCTCCCAGAACTCGGAATGTGACCGTATCTGAAATGGGATGATTGCAGAGGTGACTGACTACCTCATGCCAAGTCATACTGGAATAGAGTGGGCCCTTAGCCCAATGTGACTGATGTCCTTGAAAGAGGGACAGTTGGACACAGGAGCATGGTCATGGGAACAGGAAGAGATATGTTTTAAGTTGCCCCAAGCCAAGGAGCATCCAGGGTGCCCAGAGGCTGAGTGCTGAGGAAGGGTCTTTCCAGAGGCTGGAGGGAGAACAGGCCTGCCTGCAACTTGATTTCATAGCTTGGACTGCCAGCAAGTGGTGGAGTGGATTTCCATTGTGCAAACCACCCAGTTTGTGATGTTTCTGTTGCAGCAGCCCTGGGAAAGAAGCTCAGGTGCCAAGGTAAGATATGAAGCCAAGAAGAATCGCGTGCCTGAGGTGTGGGCGATGTAGGGGTGATTCTGGTGTAGGAACAAATGCACATTATGTTGTTCTTTATATGCATCTATGATTGTACAATAACTCAACTCCTTAATAAAAAAATTAAAAAGAGAGATGAAGCCAAAGGCAAAACAGAGGGCAACTCCCAACCACCATCAGCTCATCAAAGTCCATCTGTCTGTCCCGTTCGCTCCCTGAATTATGCAGATCTCCTGCTCATACCTGTCAATGTGAAAGCAGATTGTCATCTCTTGGTTGGCTCTGACAGATGCTTCCAAAAAGGTTGCTGTCAGACAGCTGATTGACAGGCTCCAAGTTCTTCACTCTTGCACAGTGGAAAAGAGAATGCAAGGTCTGTTTTTGGCTGGAGGTTGAGATCGTGAGTCCACACCTGCTGAGCAGGACTGATCACCAGGGCAGGTGAAACGCACCTGAGTAGTCAAAGGAGACGTGGTTAAGCCACGCTCAACGGGGACAGCCTCAGTTTCCCTCTCCCCTCCACTCTAATGACTACCCTCCAAGAGACTTTGACAGGCATAGGAGGCAGAGCAACGATGGCCAGATGGCCAACAAGGTGATTCTCAATGGCAGGTGTGCATGACCCCCAGGAAAATGAAAACCAGACTTGTGGTTGTGCAGTCTGCCCTCTTAGGACACGCTCATTTTTGTTATTCATTTGTACACCTGTTATTTCTCTTCCACACCCCTGCAAAATGCCTGTTCTCTTGTGACACGTGAGTGTTGTGATGAATGTAAGGTGAGCATTGAAGAGGACACTGGCAGGCAAGGACAGTTGGCGCATGCCCACACGGGACCCTTTGGGAGTGCTTGTCCTTCCAGCAACCTCGCTGGTTGTACCTGCCTTTCAGAGGAGCTGAGGGAAGACTTGATCACTCCTTCCACTGCTGAGTCTGTTGGATCCAGGTTTTCCCTGCATTTTAGCAGTGATTGAAGGGGGAGATCCTGTCACCTTGCTTCATATGGTAAAACTGATTTGGAGAGCTGGGGAAGTGCCTCAAGCTTTGAACACTTGCATGCACCGGTCCCTGGGTTTGATCCCCAGCACCAGGAAAATATAATTTTAGGGCTGGGGATGAAGCTCAGTGGTAGAGGGCTTGCCTAGCATGCATGAGACTAGGGTTACAATCCCCATTTACACACACAGAAAATGAATTTTAGAATTTAACACAGATCTTGGTAAATCTATTTCTCTCCATAAAGTAGTGGTTATTTAAAAGGATATTCTCTAATTAAAATTTAATATCAAGAAATGAAAGAAGGATGGGTTCAATGCTAGACATTTATAATGACTTTATTATATCCTTTCTCAAATGACAAGCTGAAGTTTTCTCAGCATGACAGGAGAATAATTTATCAGAAGATATCAAAATGAGCAAAATGTACACTGGAGAAAACCCCTTTGTACTCTCTCCCAAGAAGAGAGCAAATCATCTTAAAGCACTGGGGATTTTTACTCGTCTTTTGTGCCGGTATATCCCACTTTTATTAAACACAGGTTGAACTACGCTGAGGGAAAGAGCTCCGCTGAGTTCCCGCGATGTCTGACGATCACAGGGTGGTCACCCTGCGTGCAATGTTTACCGTGGCATAAAATGAGTGTGTTCTACATGGAATTGGTAAATAATTCCTAAGTCAGAAAACGGGGGAAGAAGAATATAGGGAATGAAGCAGAGAATTGAGGTTGGCTCTGGGGAGCAGGGAATTCACAGGAACGCCCCAGCCCCTGTCTGCATCCGACTCACTGTGGTGGGTTTTAATGGGGTTGAACGAACTTCTCAGGATGTGGAGCAGACGCTGCTTAGACTCTTACTGGGAATTTTATTTTTCAATACAGTTTGGCTAATTTGAGGAGGGAGTGTTTTATAGAAAGCCATGAGTCCCCAGGGCTGTTCTCGGAAGGTCAATTATGAGTGGCACAGCCTCCTGTCCCTGCAGAGCCCAGGGCCTGGCTTCCCAAATGCCCCCAGGTGAAAACGGGGTCTGTATCATCAAGCACGGAGGAGCCTGCTGCCCTTTAGGTATGGGCACCGTGGCCCCAACCCACCTCATGGTAGCAGACGTCAGGGCTCTGGCCTCCGGGCCCTGCCCACCGTGAAGGCTGAGTCCAGTGTCCTGAGCACACCTGGCTTTCCATGTCTCTTCTACTGTCCTCATTGTCCTTACCGCTTCACAGTCATTGTTTAGGGCCACCTGTACACACCAGGTCAGGAACGACGTGACCTAGATACACCAGGTCAGGAACAGCGTGACCCACACACACCAGGTCAGGAACAGCGTGACCCAGATATACCAGGTTAGGAATGGTGTGACCTAGATATACCAAGTCAGGAATGATGTGACCCAGATACACCAGGTCAGGAATGATGTGACCTAGATATACCAAGTCAGGAACAATGTGACCCAGACACACCAGGTCAGGAACAACGTGACTCACACACACCAGGTCAGGAACGACGTGACCCATGCTCACCAGATCAGGAACGGCATGACCCGCACACACCAGGTCAGGAATGATGTGACCCAGATACACCAGGTCAGGAACGATGTGACCCGCACACACCAGGTCAGGAACAGCGTGACCCGCACACACCAGGTCAGGAACGGTGTGACCCAGATATACCAGGTCAGGAATGATGTGACCTAGATATACCAAGTCAGGAATGATGTGACCCAGATACACCAGGTCAGGAACGGCGTGACCCGTGCACACCAGGTCAGGTAGGACATGACGTTTAGCTTTATCAACCTCTAAGTGCTTCCACCTGCTCTTCCTGGACTTTGGTGGACACCTGTGATCAGCATATTTTATTTTTCAAAAGGCACCACATGAGACGGCGTAAAGTGCGAGCAGAGTTTTTTATCTTGAACTGCACATCTATTCCTTACTATTTTTTATTTTCTTTTTGCCATTTGAATACCTCATGAATTTTCTATTAGGATATTGAGATAAAATTCCTTTTTAGGGTAAGCATTGGTCATTTCTACCAGGAAATATATGTCCAGACATATCATTTGGAATTTAATTTCCCATTTTTTATATGGTATACAGAGGTTAATGAATTAAATGTGAGTTGTAGCAGCTTCCATTCTATTTTATAGCTTATCAATTGGATCTGATTTTTAAATTTTTTAGTTAAAAAGTTGAGTTATTGCACAATCATAAATGCATATAAAATAACAATATGATATGTATTTGTTCCTAAACCAGAATTACCCCCACATTTCCCACACCCAAATCTCTTGATTCTTCTACATTTCTCCCCTACAAGCGACGTAAATGCTTAGATTGTGAATAGCAACTTCCATTCCTGACCATGCAAGGGGTTAATTATTCTGAAAACCTTCCAGGTACAAGAAACTGGGACAGTGTAAGTAACAAATATCCACCTAAGGGGAAAGCAGAGCTCCCCAGTGAAGAAAATCCTCGAGGATGTGTGGATGAAGACAGCAGTGACTGCCCAAGGGCACAGTGCTTGCAGGGGCAAGGTGCCCTGGGACGGGTCTTTCAGGTACCCAAGGAAGCAGGATGCCCAAGCTATGCTAGGCCTCGTCTGCCAGCAGGGGGCAGCAGCAGGGTGCGGGCTGGCCGGGATTCTCCCTGAGCCTCCCAGTCCTAGGTTATACTGTGTCTTCAAGGAATGTCCCCGAGTCTAAGAAGGGATTTCCTGGCCTCTATGTTTCTCATTTAATTTTCAAAGACCACAAAATTCATTCAGATTTCCTTTGTGTGGAAAAAATAAATGCAAATGTTTCATTCAAGTGTTTATTCTTTCCTGAATGCTTGATTTCATTTCTGTTCACCTCCGAGGTGGCTCAGGACAAAATGGAACAGAGGCACAGCTCTGCAGGGCTGTTAAGCTGCAGCGTGTGCACTTAATGCAGGCTGAGATACTGCTTGCACAGGGCACCGAGCACAAGCGTTTATCCAGTGACACCCGTGATGTGGAGGTTGGGGGACCAGCTTGAGCTTGTGGCTAACTCTTTCTTACATTGTGCTCAGAAAGCACTCTGACTGGCGTCCACCACCAGAAGGTGCCCCTGGCTTCCAGCTGTGAGGCTCTGCACCCGACTTCACCCTCCCTCAGCATTGCTTCCTACGTGGAATAAGTCAACCCTTCCTTTCTGACAAAGTCTTACCGAGGTTTAAAAATGATATTTTGAAGAAAAGATGGAGCACTGTATTGAGCTGTGTGAGAGGGGAGCCAGGGGCTCATGAAACCAACCACATCAGTCCTGTCTTCAGTGTCACATGAAGACCCGTCACCTCTGCCACCTGAGCCACCCGTGGTGCACCAAGCGACAGGCAGTGGACTTCAGGAGAAACATCCAGTGGCATTTAGAGTGCTGAGTTACTCTATGGATGGCTCTGGGACCCAGATGCTAGTCTCAAGCCTTCTTGCGGGATCTCCTGGAGCAGGAGTGGCCTGGGAGCCGCATGGAGCGTGGTTTCTACCCTGGGAGTTCTTTTAAGTTTACATGCCTGCATGCACATCTGTGATACTGGCTCCAGAAACTCAGAATGCCCTTAGACGTCTTCATGTGTCACAAGGAAGCACAATCCAAGACCTTCCAGTGATGGAACGTTTTAAAAACACCAGCAGCTTTCCCTGTGGCTCCCACTGTAGCTGTGACCAAGTCTGTGGCCTTAGATCTGCTAATCTGTGTGTTTAAAGAGAAAACTGTGGGAAGCCCAATGGTGCCACCTACCCAGTGAGGGCCTCCGGGTGGTTCGGCTTGCTCGGACATGGAAGCCCAGTCCAGGAGTGGATGGCTGGATCTCTAGGGTGCTGATCGGGGCTCTTCAGACTTAGTTCACTGACTCACAGTAGGAAATACACAGAAAGTGCCCTGCATGCGGAGGTTCAGAGCGCACATTCACACATGCACACACATGCACACCAGGACCAACACCAGCCCCACACAAGGGACTCCCCCTGCTGTTCAGTGCAAACCTGTGTTTCTATGTTCTTCTACTTTATTTTTAAAAAGCAAAGTTACCATCCATGAAGCTCATTTCCAGCATCACACCGTTATCCCAGTGTGAAAAACCACTGCCCTGAGACACTAGGTGGCCACCATGTGGGGTCTGCTTCCTTTCTGTGTGGGCTGCGGGTCTCCAGGTGACTTCCACGAGCAGGCAGTGGGTTTTCTCGGTTTCACCCGCCAGATGCAGGCTTCCATCCCATCATCAGGCTCGAAGCCTCGCAGCACAATCTCTGCACGCAAGTGCTGTGCTCTTGGCTTCCTGCCTTGTCCTCTTTCTGGACTCATTGCTTCTTCACCAGTACAAGGTATGCGGCCGAAAATGCAGAAAGCATCAGCATGAGGTCTGCACGCCCACCACCATCAGCAGGAGTATGGGGGACAGGAAGGGGTGCCATGGGCTCTCCTGAGTGCTGGTCACCTGCTACAGGAAGCAGACCTCCTGCCCTTCTTTGCCTGGCCTGTCTACATCTCCAGGAAATCTTCAAAGTTCACATGGAGCACCACGGACAGCCAGTGCAGAGCCCCGGAGCTCCCCAGGCGTTCGGAGCGCCTCCCTAACCTGGGAGTCACCTTCGTCCTCATAGCCTTTGCTTGACGTCCCAAAGCTGTGGTCAAACTGTCTTGATTCCACCCCTTCCATGTGCCAGATTATTTTCCACCTGAGGATTCTTTCGCTTGCTTTCGCTCCTGCCCGTTTTCAGCCCTGCCATCTCCGGAGATAGCACCTTTTCAACTTCTCATCCCGTGCCTCATCTGCACGGCGCCCTCCTCGGAAATCGTGCCCTCACCCTCTTGGGGGAACAGCACCTCTTTATCCAAGTTCATCCCTTAACTCTTTCTTCTCATCCGGGATCCTTTCTGAATTCTCTATGTGTCTTAATTACAGTTTGTAATTTTTTTATTGTCTATTTACTTCCTTTATCTTTGGCGCCCGCTGAAATATTTGATTCTAGATGTCAGAGGCCAAAGCAATCTTGCTCATTGCATAAATGAATAAATGTAATTTGAGTTGTATGAGTTTCTTTTTGCATTTTTCACGTCCTTCATATAATCCCTTTCAAATCAAATTCTATTTTTTCAAAGGATGTATTCTTTGAAGTAACGAGAAATCTAACTAGAGTAAAGATTAATGACAGACCCAATATCTGTGCAGGCAAAGATCTGATCATTAAGAACTAAACAGGGTAATTAGGTATATGGTCGGAATGCAGAGCGCAGCTTAAATTAGCAGTGTGTAATTGGGTCTCATTTAACTGCAGGAGATGTGCATTGAGAGGATTTTATTTACATCAGAAAGCTGTCTCCGTGAAATTGCTTCCAGAGAATTTCAACACACACATGCCAAATCCTCCTCACTTGCCAGCCCGGCCCGGGCTTCCTCTGCCCTGATGTCGCGAAGGCAACGTGGTGATCTCTGGGCTGATTTCCTCCAGGAAGCTCAGCATCCCAGGTCCCCCGCTGGAGCTTTGCTGCCCGTTACTGTCTTGGTGGAACGTTCATAAACATAACAGGTCCCGACAAGTGTTAGGGACGTGATAGGTCCTGCCCCTTCTGTGTTTTGCCTTATTTTACTAATCCTATTTTTAGAGAAAAAAGAACTTGAAAACTCTGGGAAGATCACCCAGGCAACAGGGGTGAGTGAGAGGATGGCTCTGTCCCACAGGGACTGCCTCACTGGGAGGCAAACCAGGGGATCCAGTGGCATGGGAGTGGGATCCAGGGTCACAGCAGCAGCACGGAGGAGCTGGGCCACGTGCAGATTAGATAGTTGAGTGAGCGGTCTGGAGGGATGGGATTACGCAGACCAAGCTACATGTTGGAAGACGCCCTTTCTGCTTTTAACCAGCAGGTGACTAGCATCCTGGTGGCTCTCCTCCTGTGTCCATGCCAGTTGCACTCCTGGCTTTGGGCAGCACCTACTGCGCCCACGTGCTCAGCACCCACTGACTCCTTCTGCAAGGTGAATTCTCACTACTCAAGTGGCACCTCTGTCCCTGCACCCTCACCCATGTTGAGTCTCTCCTTGGCCTGCTCCCTTTGCTCCATCCCCGCAGTGCTCCAAGCTTCAGTCCCCATGGAGACACAGCTGACCCCAGCATCCTGTCTCCAGCTCTACTGCAGTCGCGAGCTCTGGGTGACTGCAAGTTACCTGCTGAACTACCGCGTTGCCTCAAACAGGATTCCTCTCCCCACGTGCTTTTGCTGAACCAGTGTGACCCCCACTCCTCCTGTCCCTGGGGCTCCAGCTGGCCAGCACATCTATCTGTCACCTGTTCAGATGACCCTGAGATCCCTGAGTCTGCTCCATTAATGCTGCATGGGGTCTGCCACAGCTGTGCTGTCTCACGCTTGGCTTTGACCCAGAACCAGAGCACAGCAGGGGAAGGCACAGCCCTGGCTAGGCGCCAGCCTGCCAGGGCATCATCCTGTCCCAGAAACTGCTGATGTAGTAACAGGACCAAGCCCTTTGACCTCTCTCCACCTTTAGTTTCTCATCTGAAAAATGGGAATAACAGTATGACCCCTGTGATACCATTGTAAGAATAAAACGAATCCACGTTTATAAACCTTATGTAAATAAATGTATATAGATAGATAGATAGATAGATAGATTGATTGATAGATATCCATATATATATCTATATAGAGAGAGCAATTATGTCTCATCCTAAGCCAATAGTCCCTCTGGATCTGAATAGGATTAGTACTGACAGCCAAATATCTCTGTATCCAAACTTTCCCTTCACATAAGGACAGCAGTCACACTGAATTGGGGGCTCATCTTGTCCCCTTATGACCTCGTACTGGCTCATCTGTCTGCAATGACCCTATTTCTAGCAAGGTCCCATTCTGAGGTCCTGAGGCAGGGTGTCAGCATGTGAATTTTGGTGGGGAGGAATTCCACCCCCCGGCATCTGGTGGCATGTGCTACCGGCAGGGCTCCTCCTCTCTCTTAGATACAACTGTCGTCATAATTCTTCAGGAATCTTCTTCACCAAGCTGGTCCATTGCCTGCGGCCCCTGTGCACCCACATCTGACCACAGCAGAGTCGCACCTCTCAGAACCACGAGGCAAGTTCCTTGCTAACCTACATGCGGATCAGCAGGAATTGAAACTTGAAAGTCACTTCTACTTTAGTCAGTGCTAATTTAACTTTGCAGTGGATCTGTGTTACCTATTCACTGACAAGCTCACCACCATTCTGATGGTATGCACTTAGGTCTCGGCTTCAGTCCCACGTTCCTCTCGTTGTCAACACTTGTGGACGTGCCTGCAGAAGCCAGCTGTGGCAGGTGCGGGCATGGCTGCTCGGGTCACTGTGTAGAGTGTCGTGCACTTGGCATCTCATTAGCAAGGCCATCTGCTCTTTTAATTACCATTAGTTCAGTTCAGATGGTAGTAGGAAAAAACCCTAAGAAGTAGTCTTAAGTGAACAGTCAAGTGTGCCTTTAAAACCTTCCCGGCAATAGGGCTGGAGCAGTGGCTTGGTGAATGCGGTGCTTGCCTGGCATGCACAAGTACACGAGTTCAAACCCCAGCACCACGAATACAAGGAAGTCTTGGAGCACCGAAGGCCACATGAAAAACTACGTAGAATTGATTCTCTCTGTCTCTCTCTCACCATCCCTCTCTGTTTAAAAAAAAAAATCCTTTTGGAAGCAGTGTGGCCTCTATTGGAGATGTAAGCTGCAATGAGGAGAAAGCAGAGTGAAATGAGAGCAAGGAGCAGCTGCACCTTAAATGCGCTGGTTGCCAGCACTGGCAGCGGGGAGCGCCTTCTGCAGGGGAAGCCCCCTCGTGGAGCACACGTAAGCAAATGCATGCTAAACTCTAAAGCAGCGGGTTCGTTCCCATTTTTTTCTCCAAACCTAAGAGTAGACTCTGAGTGCAAGCCAGCATAGACCGGCTTGTCCACCCATCTCCTTGGCAAACACCCTTGAACAGAACAGCCAAGTAAGGTCGAAGAGGTGAAGACAAGAAGCTGAACACGGCCACCATGCCAAGCCTCACTCCGCTAGGCGAGGAGAGAGACTGACGCAGCCCTGTGAGCATGAGTGGCCCCTCTCCATCAAGATGGGATAAAACCAGGTCTTGGAAGGGAGTTGGATGTGGCTAATGTGGGCTCACACTGCTAGAAATTTACCTTCGGAATGACGAGGAGGAGCCAGCCAGGACGAGGGCTGGACTTGGAGCCCCCAGGAGGAGCAATTAGGGAAGGGCAGAGAGGTTGGGGGTAGACAGGGAGTGGAAGAAACGCCATGGAGGCATGGGGAGCCCAAGGCACGGTCCAGCAGGGCTCCAATGTGACACGGTGCCCAAGGAGTGGATCTCTAGGATCATAGCAACCTGAGTGTTGAGTGGAGAGCAGAGGCTGGAGGAGCAGGAGGGGACCCAGGGTCACAGGAGTGCATCATACAGTACCCAGGAGGCCAGGGAAGGAATATGGGGTGCATTGGGGGTTGGAGCAGAGCGGGGGGGAGGTGAGCAACGGTTAATCTTGAGAACTTGGGATTTGCATCATACGCTCAGATGCTATCGGAGGTGCCAGGCAGGACCAATTCAAGCCACACGATGACATGTTGGAGAGAGTCCCCGAGTCATGGTGCACAGCCCTTCCTAGTGCACGAGAAGACAACGTCTCAGCCAGCGCAGGCTCTGTAACAAACTACCGGGGGCTGGGAGGGTCAGAGAACAACTTCATGTCACACTTCTGGAGTCGGGAAGGCCAGGGTCCAGGGGCGGACAGACGTGGACGGGGGCAAGGACCCTTCTCCTGGAGGGCACAGGACCGCTTCACGCTGCGTCCACATGTGGCAGAGAGAATGAGCTCGGGTCTCTCATCCTCCTCATATGCAGGCACCGACCCCATCGTTGGGGCCCCACCCTCATGACCTCATGGCCTCGTCTCACCTGGTAACTCCCAGAGTCCCCACCTCCTAGTACCATCACATTGGAGGTTAGAACTTCTCCATGTGACACAAACATTCAGTGCGTAACCAATGTCTTTGTGAGCTCCTCTTCCACAGCCTGTCTCGGGGATGCTCCTTCGCTGCCTTTCCTATACCCAGTTAACACAGCCTGGACAGGTGAGATAGTTTGCCTATGGTTACCCAGCTCCACATTGCAGAACTGTGTGTGTGTGTGCATATTGTGTGTGTGTAGTGTATGCATGTTGTGTGTTGTATATGTATATGTGTGCTGTGTGTGCATGTTTGTGTTATGCATACATGTGTATGTGTGTGCATATTGTGTGTTGTGTGTGCATGTGTGTTATGTGTAAACATGTATGTGTGTTGTGTGTTGTGTGTGCATATTGTTTGTGTGCGTATTGTGTATGTGTGTGTGAGTGTTGTGTGTGTGCATATTGTGTGTTGTGTGCAGGGCTCGGGATTTGACCCAGGGCCTCACACAGGCCAGGCCAGCTCTCTACTGCTGAGCTAACCCCAGCTGCAGACGGCAGAGCTGTGATGTGACTCTCCCGTGTCACCTCCACTCTGGTGTTTTTCTGATAAGCAGGACTTCCTCTCATAGGGGAAGTGAGCCCTAGCATGCGTTCGGCAGTGGTCTCCCCCCTGCCTGGCTCAGGCGGGCCTGGTGACCCTGTCGATCAACCTGGATCATCAGAGCAGCAGAGTAGTCAACATTCATTTGCTCGTACGGACACCACTTTCACGTTCGTCGATTTTATCTTTATTAATATTATTTTAAACTGATAGCTCAGGATTTTCTGTATTTCTCGGGTGCAAGTGTGGATTCAATCTAGCTTGTTTACATCTGTGTCCTCCCCCTTGTCCTTCTTTGTGGTGAGCTATTTGAAATCTACTGGAGCTCTTTGGAAGTGGGTGATGTGTGTCTCTGGGCTGTGGTCACCCTGCTGGCACTGAATGCTTGACTGCCCGCAAGGTGACCACTGAGCGCTAATCTAATCTTCAACAGTGGGACAAAGAGAATTCTCATCATCAGCTCTTTCCTAGATGAACACCAGCATTAGGGGTTGAATGTCTCACTGGGGTGCCATTGGGGTAAAGTCACAATGACGTCGTTAAAGTTCAGATTCACTGGATTCCAGGGCCCAGGATGTTCTTCCACACGGAGAAATGTCTCAAAGTGGGTGACCTTGTTTCACCTGGTACCATGGAAAGATCTTTTAAGTTGACTCTGTGTAAGATCATGGAAAAATTAGCTGAGAGCTTTAGGACAAATTAATAATGAATAGTTTGACAATGAGGTTGCTTAGTGTCTCAGAGTGGGACCCAAGGATAAATACTGGTTTAGGGATACCACTCCCCCAGTACCGGTAGCCCCTCACACAGCTGAAACAAAGAGTGCCTGATCATGCTCCAGCTTCTCCTCATCCTCTTCTGGTAACCTTGGTGGCCTGTCCCTCTGCCTGAGACTCAAAGCTTTCTAGATTGAGCTCCCTGAAGACAGGGCCATGCCTCGTACATTTTGCCTTTGTGAGCTCCGCACAGTGCTGGCCAATGACTGGGCACACCACTGCGCTGTGTTCCTGCTCACAGGTGGAACCTTCTGGAATAGCCCCATATGCCTCTTTGTGCAGCTCAGCCCTTCAAGTTGAGGTTTTCTGCTTCAGCTGCCTGTAGCTTAGCACAGTGAATTTCCAGAGCTGGTGCTGTTTCAACCTCCGCTGGTGCAATCGGACAGAAGACTCACAAGGGTGCCGCAGTGCTCTCACTGCTGGGCACCATGACAGGAAAGCACATGGCTGCAGGTCCCCATCCCGAGTGTCCTTGACCCACTACTGTTGTGCAGATGTCCCTTCCTCTTTCCATCCCTAGGGAGAAGTTCCTTGTTAGCCCAAAGCTGAGCTTCACCAGACTGGCTGGACTGGCACCGTGCGGTGGACTCATTGTGGTGGTGACAGTGAGAAGCTCATGCTACATGACACTGGAGAGACACCTGCCCTCACTCACAGCCCACGTACTTTTAGTTTAGGCAGAGTCCTAGCGCCGGGCGCACCTCTTCTCTGACTCCATACACGGAGGCGTCAGAAGCGTGTGAACGTGGGATAGAGTGAAGGGAAGTAAGAGGCGACACCCCCAGCGAGGAGAAGCAGAGCAGCCATTAAAGACAGGCCCAGGACTCCAAGGTCCAGGGCCTGGGGGAACATCTAGGGGGTCTGCAGAAGCCAGAAGAGCTTCCAAGACCCCCTAAGAACCGGGCAGCGCAGCTCCCCTCGTGATGCTCTGATCACCATCCCAATCCAGAAACCATTCGTGTCTTGGTTCTCAGAGTGTTTAACACCACAGAGGTGTGAACCTGAGCTCAGAAGTGCTTGCATCAAAAATGCTAATGGATTTCCGAAGAAAATAAAGCAACCCATGAAATTTTGTCTTTGCATGATTGTATTACCAGATAGTTCTGGTAATCAAGGTGTGTGTGTGTTTGAAAGAGAGAGAGAGAGACAGACAGAGAGAGAGAGAGAGAGAGAGATTGAGAAAGAGAGATTGTGCATGTTCATTTTCTTGATACCAATAACTTATATTTTAGCATTGGTCTTTCTCAAGGGAAGTACATTCTTTATTTCTTTTTTATTAAGAAATTTAGTTATTGTACAATCAAAAATGCTTCCAACAAAACAATGATATGTATTTATTTTTAAAATTAGGTTTACCCGCTGAAGCCACCCTAATTTCCCACCCTTGCCCCTCTTCCCACCACTCTCCCCCCTCCTTCCAGATACATCTCTATGAATGCCCTAGATTGTGTGTTGCTACGCCTTTGCTGGGTTTAGTACATGAGAGTTGACCACCTTTCACCCAGGCCAGGGTCTAGCTCCAGCCTCCACAAATGAGTGAAGATATTTGACCCTAGGTTCTCTGGGTAATGCTGACTTCACTCAGCATAATTTTTTCCATAGTCATCCATTTACCTTCAAAGGCTGCAATATCTTTGTTTCTAATTGCTGAGTAGAACTCCATGGTATATATGTACCACAGTTTTTGGATCCATTCATCCAGTGAGGGACATCTGGGTTGGTTCCATAATTTAACTATTGTAAATTGAGCTGCTGTGAACATAGATTTTGCTGTGTTGCTGTAATGTGCTGATTCTAAATCCCCTGGAAAAATACCCAGGAGAGGAATAGCAGGATCTTATAGTGGGCTCATCCCTACTTTTTTGAGGATTCTCCACACTGCTTTCCAGAGGGGCTGTACCAGTCTGCAGCTCCACCAACAGTGTGTTAGTGTGCCTATCTCTCCACAGCCCCTCTAGCATCTATTATTGTTTATTTTCTTCATTTTTGCCCATCTGACTGGCGTGAGGTGAAATCTTAATGTAGTTTTCATTTGCATTTCTCTGATTACTAATGATTTAGAGCACTTTCTCATGCATTCATTGGCTTGATCAATCTCCTCTGTTGAGAAGTTTCTATTTAGCTCTTTGGCCCATTTATTGATTGGGTTGTTAGAATTTTTGAGGTTGAGATTTTTGAGGATTTTGTAGATTCTGGATATTGTTTATTTCTGATTAAAGATGTGAACAGACCCTCTCTCCCATGGGACTCAGAAGGCTCTGGAGATGTATAGCAGCAGGTGGGGGCAGTGGGAAGTTGGAGAGCAGTGAAAGTGACTCCTTGTCACCGCAGAGTCGAGAGTGTGCTCATGTGACGTTTCTGTGCCCCCATCATCCCCAGCTCTGGAGTTGAGATTGTGCACAAGAGCCACAGACTTCCATGCCCTCGTAGAATTAAAGGCTTCTACTCTTCCACCTTATTTTGTGTTTAAAATATTGCTCTGTTTCAAGATAAATGTCCATGAAGGATGAGAGCTAGCAACGAAAAGTCAAAATAGGTTCAAAACCTGGTCAACTCCTTCTCCACTCCTGTGAACATCTCAGAAATGTTTCACACCATCGAGGGCTGAGCTCCCCTGAAGCGGCACGTGTTCACTTAAGTAGCTAAGGGAGTAAGCAAAGTCAGGTGTCACCAGCGCAAAGCGACCGCCAAGCAAACACGTTCAGGGGCTGGTGGGACTGCGTGCGTGCGCAGGCCCTGTGCAGCCCTCTGGAGAGGGTCCCTCGGACTGCTCTCCGCCCAGGCCCCGCTGACGGCCTCAATCCCGTGAAGATACTCCGTGCTAGGAAAGTGACGGGAGCTCCACGCATGGTCTCCCTTTGTCCTTCCTGTCTATCACGCTGTACTCTGAAGGACCTGGTTATTGAAGCATTATGTGAGTATGCAAAATACATTAAAAGAGGAAAAACGCTTCTGTGGCACGTGATACATGATGGCAGGATGACGCATGACAGACGCTGAAAGGTGTTTTTAGTTGCTTTTTAGGGGGGAGGATAAAACAGAAATATCCAAAATATGCAGCATTAGCAGACTTTTTTTAGCTCCTCTAATATTTAGCATATTGAATCTGTTTTAAAATAAGTGCCTCCATAGGATTGTCTCAAATCCATGTATTGCTCTAACGACATTTTATACTATCTTAACAATGAGTATTCTTTTGAAAGGCTTATACTAGGTCAGTGTTTGATTTCAATGTCTTGTTCGCATTCCCGTTCTCTTGAATTCCCTTTATCTTGTGTAGGAAATTGGAGTCAGTTTTGTCTGTGAGTGAAGTATAGTCCTTCTAAGAGATGACCAAGGGCCGGGTGCGCGCTTGCGGTTGAAATATTTAGGACCCAAAAGCAGTGAAGCCAAGGCTTCTTGCAGTTCCAACTCAAATAAATCACAACAAGTTTCAGCTGAAACTAAGAGTAACCAAAAATACAAGAAGATTTTTGTGGCATCTTAATCTTTTCCTACATTACCTTTGTGTGCAATTACATCATATGCAGAAATGTTTTGTGAAGGAGTCTAGGTGGCAGAGGGCACCGACAGCCACCAGGAGAGGATGATGACTCTCTCTAAGAAGTACTACTACATCTAAGTATAGCTGAACGGTGGGGATTGTCTTCAGATGGTTACGTCTTCAAAGGAAAAATTCCTAGTTCTTCTTAAGCCAGTACTGGCGTTGACTCTCGCGTGGGCCATTTCCATACAACCAGAAACATCGCCGGTGAACCTCACAGGTCCCTCAAAAGACACCATGTCCTGTGTGGCCTGAAGGAGGCCTGGCTCAGCAGAAGGTTTTCTCCCTGACATGAAAATGTTTATTGTCAATTATGTGAGTAGTTGCTTTAAAAACTAGTGACAGGGGGCTGGAGCATTAGCTCAGTGTTTACGGAGCTTGCACAGCATGGGCAAGTACACAGGTTCAAACCCCAGCACCCACATTCTCAACTAAGTGTCAGAGCAACAAAAGCCATGTGAAAAACTAAAATAAAAATTGATTCCATTTCTCTCTCTCTCTCTCTGTCCTTCTCTCTTAAAAAAAAAAAAAACAAAAAAAAACTAGTGACTGAGAAGTAGCAGAACACTCTAAAACCCTGAATGCAGACAGACCGACCTTTGTCTCAGAACGGAGCAGTGAGTGTTGGTTACTTGAGGGAAGAAGACCAGCTTCCCTGGGAAGTTTGTGGGACATTTTGCCTCGTTAGAACCTAACACTGCGGTGCTTTTATTGAAATGTTCAAGTGGAGGCAGAGCGTATACTTCCGTGAGCGACAAATCTGAAACAGAAGTTTAGTATTCCCCTAACCTGTTGCATTCAAAGAGAAACTGATATATTCCAAGAGAACCTGCCAAGCGAGCCGGGCACCAGCCAACTCAGGTGCTGTGAGATAAAGCGTGCCCTGGAGGGTGAGCTCTCGAGGTGAGATCTGCTAAGTTGATTGGGTAACTATTAGTGAAAAATGCCTAGCGTGGACGAGTCGGAAAGCAAGCAGGGTGGACCCTCAGTGACAGAGCATCTGCTTTTGCCTTCGCAGGAGTTTCTTGGGATGAAAAGAATCCGTCGGAAGCCTTTGTTGCTTGGTTGGGTTGCTTTGTCCCGTTTTAACGAGCCCGTCACTTTTCTCTCTTGCAGGATCTAGATTTCTCATCACATCCACGGGAGCCTTGTATATTAAAGATGTACAGAATGAAGATGGACTGTATAACTACCGCTGCGTCACGCGGCACAGATACACCGGAGAGACCAGGCAGAGCAACAGCGCCAGACTCTTCGTATCAGGTGAAGGCGCCTCAGGGCCGCGCCTGCTCTTTCCGCTTCTCCTTGTGGGTGTCCTGAGACGACTCCCCTGACACTGGGGGATGTGGGAAAACGTTGAAATCTTCAGGATATTTTTTTCTGCAAAATATTTTAGCAAAGTGCAAAGTCTTTTAAACCAATATCAACACGATGCAATACAAATGTAGACTTCCAAGTGGAGTCTTTCATGGTCGGCAAAGCTCGCCTTTCCCCGACCCAGCGAGATCCCCGTTTCGAAAGCCACTCCCCTGTCCTGGGTAGCTGTGTGCTTCGCACTGATAGTTACAACCCATTCTGCTCCCACACAGACTTGGGAGAGGAGAGGGTCACCTAGAGCACACCATTCCCACTGAGAGATCGTCCCTATCTAGAGTTAAGGGGCAGGATTATTCCCAAGTACAGGAAATCTGAACTAATTCCACTCTCATAATTATGTCCCATTTGTGCTCTTGCCTTCTTGGGAATTCTACCTTGGAAAAATGGTGACATTTCACATCATCTTCCCAATTGGCTTGTTAGTGGCTTATCTGTCAATCAAACAAGCACTCCATCCTCCGGGTGGTGCATGGACACTTCAGAGAGTGGCTTGGGGATCCAAAGTATGCATCTCAGCGTCAGGAAACTAAGTGCAAAGTACCTGGCTTTAGCCTTTGCAGCTTAAGCACGTGAGATTCCTGCGTGGCGCGGGGCGAGTGTCCGGGTGGCTGCAGGAGCCAGATGGACTTGAGCATTTTCCATCCATCCCGGAGTCTCGTTGTGTTTGCTGGGATGCTTTAAGGGAAGAAGTAACGGGAAGTCATTACGCACTAGTCAATTTAAAGCGTGCATGGATGCTACTCACTGTCCTTAATAATGCTCCTCAGGATTTCTCTTCCCCATTCACATCCTCAAAAAAGCCAAAGATCCCCGTCAAGGTCCTGCACAGATGTGAGCCAGAATGAAATGATTTTTCTTCTGAATTTGCAAATATTTTAGGCTTGTCTTGTTCGTTTTCCATGCCAGTTGTTCATCTCTCCCCTGTTTTGTGCGTGTTGTGTTTGTGGGGAAGAATGAATTGGAAAATGAATGTCACCTGTCACCTAGCCCATGCTGGCTTCCATGGCCGCACACTGGTCTTCTAGAACAGGTCTTGCTTGCTTTGAAGAGGACAAGAAAGAAGAAGGATTTGCAGGGGAATCCTGGTATGTGATTGATCTGTTTCCCTCTCCAGAGACGCACTCGGGTCACGGATCCAGGGTCCGTCCTTGTCCTTCAGTGACTTCTTCACTTCCACACTAAGTCCGGAAGCACTGACTTGAAACTTAAGTTCTCAGAACTGGAAAAGCAAATCCGCCTTTTAAATCCTGATTGTGTATTTGTTTTGGAGTGATTTGATTTTTCAAACTCTGACAGCAGTAGTCTAAGCATTTGGTGACCATGGAGGACATGGGGTCCCTGGGATGGCAGTGAGCGGAGTGAGCATTGGAGACGACGGAGCTGAGGAGCGTGAGTGCGGCCTCCAGAATGGGTTTGCCACACCCTCAGCTCCTGTGGAAGGGAAACGGCAATCCAGACACGCGGGCCAAAGTTTAGGTGGAGACAAGGGAGGCGACAGTTGTCAGGGAAGCGGGACGCACAGAGCCACAGGTCGCTGACAGGCTCCCCGTGGCTACCGTACGTGGCCAACAGCTCCCGTGTTTCATCACAGAAGTTTTCATAAAGCAGATGAGTGACAGAATTGTTAGTGATGAAAGGAGAACGTGCTCTGGCACAGTGACAAGCTGAGCTGCGGGGACAGAGCTGACTTCATCCTCAGTGAGCCCGTGCTTGGGCATTTGAGTAGCCGCGGTCTAAGGACCCCAGACTTCTCCTGAAACAGAAGAAAAACAAAACAAAACAGCAGGACAGCAACAGAAAAAGCAGCCGGGTGACATCGTCGGTACCATCAGGTGATGCGGATTCCCCAGAGACCCCAGAACGCGGGTGTGGACAGGCCACTGACAACAGCAGGGCCTGGAGGGGCAGGTGGTAGAAGGGACAGCCCGTCAGGGCCCAGATGCGGTGGAATCGCAGCACAGCTGAGAGACTCACCTCCAAATCCAGAGTGGAACTGTGCGCAGTGTCCCAGGATGCCTGTGGCTCTGGGCAAGAGCTGGCTGGCGCAGGGTGAGCCTGAGAGCAGACGCTACAAGAGCGACCAGCGGGAATCCCACGGTCAGCGCGGGTTGAGAACTGAAGAGCGCAGAAGCCTCCTGCAAGCCTCAGAGGACAGACTCCCTGCGGGGAGAGCTGGATCCGGAAGCAGATGGAGTAGTCATGGAACCCCACGGGCCAGGGAGTGACTGGTGCCAGGGCCTGGCGAGTCCCCTTCATGGAATGGACAGTGTGACAGAGCAGGTGGGCTGCAGGCAGCACAGTGCTCCAGGAATTGGCCACATGTGGGATCATCGCAGATTGGAGAGACGCCATACAGGATTTCTCAGCTGAAAGCCCAGAAATGGGCTAAGCTGGATTCTTCCGGTGCAATGCCACGGAAAGCGCTGGAAGAGCTTCCTGATGGCCTCCTCCAGTGCAGGAGCTGCCGGCTACTCAACCAGCACACCCTCTCCTTGAGAAAAAGGAAAAAGATCTAACCCACGCAACGTTGTCACATGGTGAAGAGGAGCCAACATGTGTAGATGATGAGATACAACTAAAAGAAACCAAAAATAGTGTGGACACACATCAGTTGAAAAGTATAGCTTGTTCTTTGTAAATGATAAAGCCTTAAAAGTGTAGACCAGAAAAGAAATCATTCAGAAATCAAATGGCTAACTAAGAAGAGTCCATGGAACAAGGATAGACATAAACTAGGAAAGAAAAAGATGAAACATTACAACATGAAAATTAAGGTAGAAGGAGCGTTCAGAGAAAGATGCCAGGCAGAGATGATGAGCTCTGGGTGTCATTCGACCCGTAGAACGCCGGTCACTTCTAGTTTTTAAATCCTCATTAGTGGAGGTGCATACACTGACAGCTTCATATGAACACATCAGAAAGTTGGGTCAGATTCGCTCCCCTGACTTTCCCTCCTCTGCTATGGTTTTTAATCCCTCCTTATTTTGACTTAGTGTCCACATATCAGAGAGAACATTTGACCCTTGACTTTTGGGGACTGGCTTATTTCTCTTAGCATGGCAGCCTCCAGTTCCACCCATTTACCAGCAAATGCCATGAAGTCATGCGAGTAATACTCCATTCTGTATATATATCACATTTCCTTTGTTCATTGCAGAAAGATCAGCAGAGTAGAGGGAAGAGAACAGGGGATGGGAGCAAGGAGAAGAAGGGACCAGGGACTGAATTTGAATGAATTCTATCCCATGCCTCTATAAATGCCATAGTATATTCTAATTACCAGTATAACTGAAAAGGACCAATAAATATTTTAAAAAATTAAAATGATAACTCAAACCCACTTAACATGTGGGAAAAAAAGAAAGCTGAACCAGGTAGCAGTAACTGAAGAGACTTCCTGGAATTGAAGGATGTGTCGTTCCCACGGAGTGAAAGGACACACCTTCACCTGGGACGTGGGTGCCCACAGGCCACGCGTTCTAACAGAGCTGTGAACTGTAAAGCTGAGACTTGATCACTTGAGCACCCAGGGAAGAAGTTCAGTCACATCTGAGGGAACACAGGAGGTACATCGTGAAATAGAGAAGAGACTAAAGGAGAGAAAAGTGCCGCAGATGTCCTCCTGTCCAGGTAAACAGTGAAGCAGACAAACAGCCCGCACGCTGTAGATTTCCCGATGTCCCTACTAGGATAGGTGGTGCACCGGTCACTCTTTCCCCAAGGACAGCGGGTGACACTGGTTGAATACGTTGAAAAGCCTCTGCTTCAAACATCAGGAGCTAATGAGGACAGCTGCAGGACAGATTCCAGCCAGGGGAAGTGAGTCCGGCACTAGGGGCAGCCGTGGAGGAGAGGGGGAGGCTGAGGAGCTGAGGAGGTCACTTCAAAGCCCGGTGAGGTGAGGAAGCCAAAACCTGGAGTCTGGGTCCCATCAGAGCAGGGCACGGGGGCTCTGTGCTGTGTCTGGGCTGTCAAAGAGCCACACACTAGGAGCGAGTGAGAACTGGAAATGGGACCTTTCACGGGGCCAGTGCTCGGGGTCCCCAGGATTAAACGGTGGCTCAAGCCCGTTTGTGTCCAAAAGCATTTAAGGAACCATTTTTATTAGAGATGGGCTCTGTGAACGGACACACGCACTCTGGAAACAAACAGAAGGACAGATGCAGGGCAGAAAAACTGTGTCTCCTGTTGCATCTGGATGGTGACCCCGTGGAGTGCATTATACAACGTTCCTTATTTTTATGTTTGTGGGAAATTTTGCAATCAGGAAACTTTTTAAAATGCACTAAGTTTGAAGGCAGGAGGCCAGAGATAAAATTAAAGCCAATGTTGTTTGGTTGTTCTGATTTTACATGTGGCCAAATATCCCCATGAGAGTCTGTCTTAAGCAAGCCTTAGATATCCAAGTAAAATGTTCATTCCGTCTTTGTAAAACGGAATGAGAGAGAGAGAGAAAGACAGAATCCGTTTTATTTAATTTTTCACATGGCTTTCGTTGCTCTGACACTTCGTTGTGTGTGTGGTGCTGAGGTTAGAACCCGCGTCCTCATGCATGCCACGCAAGCGCAGTAGCCGCTGAGCCTCCTCTCCAGCCCCGTAAAAGTTTTGCTGAGCTATAATTCACCAAAATGAATTTTATTCATTTTAAATGTGTAATTCAGTAGTGTCAGTGACTTCGGAGCTGTACAGCCGTCACTGCGAATTCCGTTTTGGAAAGTGTCCTTCACCGCAGAGGTCTCTGCTCTCCATCCCAGGGAGTTCAGTTCCCCGCCCTGCCCAGCCGGGCGCCGGAGTCTGTCTCTGCAGTCAGCTTACCTGGATGGTTTCCACGATTTGCGTCTTGGAATGGGCACGTTTCCTTCTGAGGTCTGTGGCATAGAGCGGTCTCTGGAGGCTGCAGCGCCGTGCACAGTTGACTCCTTTCTCTGTGAACGGTTTCTTGGTGTGTGAATAGCTGAATTCCGTTCAGCCCTTCGCTAGAGTTGGACTAGGGTTGTTTCCACCGTTAGACTATGAACACTTCTGCAGGGAACGTTCGTATCCAAGTTTCGAATGAAGCTGTCTTCATTTGTTAATGGTGAATTTGGGGGGCTTGTAGTAAATCCAAGTGTAGCATTTTAAGACATTGGCAGGCTGTCTTATAAATTGTCTGCCGTTTTGCGGTCTGCGATGGCTGAGGATCCCAGTTTCTCCATGTCCTCCTAAGCCCTCAATATTGCAGCTTTTTCTTTTTTAACCATAGCCTATTAGTGAGTGCACAGCGATAGCTTATTGTGATTTTTTTCATTAATTTTATTTTACCTGATCATTAAAAAGGGAGGAATTGTAC